>JAEIFV010000475.1:0-248529 GCA_018904265.1 Lordiphosa collinella
TTTAAATTAATGTATACAATTTTTACCTCGCTAGGCGGGACCTAGGAATCGATTCTAGATCTATGGTTTCTTGTAGAAAAACTCTTAGAATATACCGTAAATTACGTTTCTGCTTTACGCTTTGGTATTTTTTTCTCAGCCATACAAATTGACCCGCCCTAATGCGCATAACTTAAGCCTGGTCATGAACGATCTTTTTGATAAATGATATATTGTAGACTTTAATTTGTTGTTGGAAGCTTCCAAATCTTTGGTAGGTCATTTTAAGCACTCGGAGCTGAATAAAAAGACTTCGAAATCCCTTAAAAAGCATGTTTAAACTAGTTGAAACTCAATATTTATTATGCTCGATAGTATTATGGATTCTTTCACTGAAGTTCAAGCAATATTGATTGAGACAAAGGATGTGAAAAGGTTGTCAAACAAAAACAACAAATTTTTTTAAACAAGTTGTCAACTTTTTATTGCTGTTTAAAGAATGCTCCGAGGGTTTGAGCTCAGAAAACGTTCCAACAATTCATGAATATACCTTATGGTATAAAAAACTTATTAACCATTGCTCTGAAAATTTGTCGCAGTGAGGTCCATTGCATTGTTAGAAGTTATTAACAGTGAAAGCAACAGGAGTTGTCTTAATATGGGTTTCAGGTTTTCTGAAATCGCAGATTGTACAGAGCAAATAAATTTTTATTTGAGAAACACTGAACACAATACAAATATTCCTATTTTAAAGTTATGGAAGAATTGCAAAAACATTCCTCTGATACAACAACTTGCTAGACAAGTTTTAAATGTGCCAACTAGGGTTGTCGGATACTTCAAAAATATCTATATCGATATTTTTGACGATATTGAAAACGTATCATTTCGATATAAATATTTTATGGTAAAAATATCGATATTTTCGATATTTTCAATAAATAGAAATTTCTTTAGAATAATTGGTTCATTAAGGTAATTTAGATGTCATTTGACAAGTTTTAAAAACTACGTTATAGCTGAGTTCAAAATCTGAGTACCATAGCTCCAAAAGACTTCAAAATATTAAGGCGGGAAACCACTGAAATTCAAGAGGTTTGGTTCGGGGCTTCGAATCCGTTGCAAAGTCTAAGGATAAGCTATCAAACCTACGGGTTTGGTTCGAAGCTTAGTTCACGGAATCTTAGACATTGGAGTAATTGGTGTCCGGAACCTTAAACCTTGGAGAAATTTTGGTAAAAAATATGACAAATATTTGATGAGAAGGAAGCGTCCAGCTAAAAAATCTTTTAGCAACATTAACCAATACCCGAATGGACCTCATTCATTATAAGTAGGTATGGGATATTAAAAATCTTCTCTACCATTAACTAGACTTTTAATTGGAAGTTAGCCTAACCTTAAATACGTAGATTTGTTTTGCCACAACTTGACTTATGCTTTTATTCTTTTCAAAATCGTAGAACTTGCATACGCTTTAAAATGATAATGCTCCGATTTAAAACAATGGGCTTATTCAGCAGATAAATCCGATTTTCGATTACTGATTTACGACTTGCAATTTCTGTTGATTCTCTGTTGAATGATACTGAATGCTTATTTAGGTTATTCTCATTACATTTGGTCAAAAATACATTGTCACAACTTTTAGGGCTTTATACGCTGTAAGTTCGGCAGTTCTTCTCAATTTTGGCGTTAACAGTTGGCCGTACAGTCGATAAACTGTCTCACCAACCATGATTACCAAATTTTTTAGTCGCAATCGGCAATCACTGTATTCACCGCTCAAAATGGACATTTATAAATCAGTAATCGAAAATCGGATTTATCTGCTGAATACGCCCAATAAAACTATTTTTTGTCTGGTCAATAAATTCTAATAGTTCTATAAATTCTGAAAGAAACTGACTAAATTGATTGTTTGAACCAAATTTTTTTCCAAGCAGAAGGGGTCCGTTTTGGTTTGCTTACCATTTAGAAAGTCCGGTTCTAGGTCCGGTTTGATTGACCAAAAGCCGCAACTGTTCTCAAATACTTCAGTTCATACCATCCTAACGTATCGCGGCTTATCCAACAAGGACATTTTCGAATTAAACTTTAGTTTTTCTTGCTGGGAATGAAACGTAATTAATGAGTAATATGAGTAACACAAATAAATAAGTAGCCAATGCTGTTCTAAGGCAGTTGCTTGTACAAAAATGCAAAGTTCGCGAACTAAGGCTTCGTTGGTGAAACTGAAAACGCGATTCGGTTTATTATTATCTCTAGTTTATGTTCATAAAAACTTGATAATGGACGCGGTCAATTTTAGTTTCCAATATCGCGGTTTTTCGTTCCATGTTACCATCTCTTAACTTCACATGTTATTGGTCAGTATTTTAATAAATGTAAAACCTTAGAAAATTTTACCGTGTAGTTTTCCATACGAGTATAACCAAGTTTCAATGTTTACCTCTATGGTCGGGCTACTAACCACTTCGCAGTGAACCCTTTTATCTTTGGTGAATTTTAGTTTTTTATCTATTTTTAACCTGCAGCAGATGTTGCATCTGTGTGTTGCTATTAAGTGCCATTGTATTGCCAAACTTTGGCTAATCAAGAAAAACTGAGTATGAGGTATTGCTACCTGATGCCTCTTGTGTCAAAATTTATTGGTACCGTTTATATGTGTTTTTGAGTGTCGCACTGTGTAAATAAAAGGAGTTCAAACTTTTTCACAAATTTATGATGAAACTTCGTCGAGTTCAAATTTTGAATAATTTTTTTTTTAAATTTTAATGATTTGAACCATATTAATAGTCGTCCTATTTAGATGTAGCCACAATATCAGCATATCACAATTGTAGCTCAATTCATTGAACATAAAGATGTGTTTACTTTTAAAATTCAGCAATTTTCAATAAAAAGCATTCGAAAAGCTGAACAAAATTATCACCAAAAATTCGATATCCGATTTGGAAAAAAAACAACGATATTTCGATATATTGATATTTTTTCCGGCATCCCTAGTGAAAACATCTTCGGCCACTATCGAGAGGGTGTTCTCTTCGTCCAGTAGAATACTGGAAGGAAGACGATGAAAAGATTCTGTTCCTTAATAAAAATGGCTGAGAAATTTTGAAAAGTTTTTTTTATATTTCATTAAAAACTTGAATATTTATGTATAACCATTATCTGAATATGGGTTTAACGACCTGTTTTTATTTTAGTCAAAGTGAATGTTAACAGGCTCAAGGTCGAGGTTTGATTATAGTTCAATAATCAACCAGAAAATTCGACAGAGAATACATTTGGCACACCAACAAGCCATTTGCAAATCCTATTTATATTACCCTTGGCGAATAAATTGTTCATGCACAAATTAAAGAATTCCAAGTGCACAAACTTACACGAACTTTCAACTAGCTTTAAGATCCGCTCTTTTGGGAAAATTGATTATTGTTATAATCTAGCCTCGACCTTACCCCTCCAACATTCACTTTGTATAAACATTATTTAAAACAGTTTCTTCATAAATAGACTGAAATAGATTTATATAAATTTGCTAAAAAAAAAAAATGGTCTTCAGTTCTTGATATTCCTAAACAAATATTTAAGGTCGGGATAGCTTAGTTGGGACGAGACGGGACTGGATTGAAAATTTGGGGTCGGGATCGGGATGGGACGGGATAGCTTGGGTCGGGATCGGGACGAGACGGGACTGAATTTTAAATTTGCGTTCGGGATCGGTACGGGACGGGATTGCTCGGGTCGGGACCGTGACGGGACAGAATCAAAATTTCTTTCCCGCGCCCATCTCTACTTTATATGCCTTTCTAAGAGCTGGTAATTTGTCAATTACTCATTGGCGCATGGCTAAGAACTTAAATAAGCTCAGAATTAAAAATCAATAAACAAACCAACCTCGAAGTGGGTGGAGGGCACGTATGTATTTCCGCAACAGTTGCATTTTAGCCAAAAGCGATAAACAAATTAAAAGTAGAAACAACAAGTGAACAACGAACGAACACACACACAATCACACACGCAAAGAAAACAAATGAAGACAACGGGGGTTGGAGGACGGAAATTGTCACTTTGTTGCAGAAAAACAACACGTGCCGCTGATTAGTTCGTCAAGAAGGCCGCAGTGATATACACAGAGTGTGAGAGAAAGAGATAAAAACCACATTTATAAACAAGTGCGAAAGGGAAGTAACGATACGCCTGCTTTTATTTATATTGCGAACGCATCATAAAAATTATTTAACGCTATCGCACATTTGTCATGCCGAGTTGGCTCTTTTGCGTGCCTTTGGCTTTTATTATTGTTGTTTTTTTTTTATGATTATTAAATTTCCTCAAAAAAAAAAAAAACACAAAACAAAAGAATGTATTCTACACTGACGTAATAATATGTACATGTGAGCAGTATGTGTAAAATTTTCTCTGTTCTTCGGCTTGGTTGGGCAAATGACAAAAAAGATGATTTGATTAGACTAAGAACTTCATTAAGATTATGACCATAACAATGTTATATTAAGCCTAATGGGATATGCCGGAAGAAAGAAGCATTCAAATGAGACTGCTAGAATATGAGATTAAATTGGCTTGAATATCGTTATAATATGTTGTAGGTACAACTGTAAATTGGATATGACGAAATAGAGAAATGGAGCATTTTCATTTAGATTGAAAAGCGATTGCGAATAACCTAAGCGCCGTATGAAATCTGCTGGTGAGAGCACCGGGACGAGCTTAAAATGTCTGTATAGCAGAACTATAATCACACCTCGACCTTGAGCCTGCTAACATTCACTTTGACTATAATCAAAACAGGTCGTTAAACCCACATTCAGATGAAAATAGAAATTTTAACGTCTTGTATGCACATTTAGTTAAATTTATGATCTGGACCTCCACTTAATCTTGAACCTTAATTTTTAAGCACAAGCACTAGATCGTCTTTCAGGTGGAATACTTAATGGATTCATTCACCCTTGAACTTGAACCAGTTTATAATGCCTCCCCTTCTTAAAAATTTATGATCATTGCACAAAATTGAAAATACAAAACATTGCCAAATTTGCACAAAAAAAAACCAACATGTTAAATTGTAGTGTGGCTCATTCCCTGTCATTCCATGCCAGACAAATGTAGACAAGTCAGCAAATAAATCAAACAACCTGTACACGCGCTACGAAACAACCAACAAAAACACAATTCCCGTCCATGGTTAAGCAGAATACGATACAGGGGCGACGGCCTCCCGGTATAGTCATTGTACACATGGAATTTCGCATAAACAAGATCGCCCAAAAGGAAGGTGAGACGGCAAGACAGAGAGAAAGAGAGAAAGGCAATGCGAGCCGTGCAGTCTAAAATTGGAGCGAAACGCGAGCAACAGGCGCATTCTACAAACACATGAGGAAAGTTTTCGGGTAAGTACACTGAGAAAATATATTTTCATAAGGACTAGGAACACAATTGCCTACAAAAATTCTTAAATTTGATAAAAATTTCACTTTTTCCTAACGTGTATCTGCTTTATACATATCGATCATCTTGTCTGGGTCAGCTTGAGTTGCTTTCAGTTGATGTCTTGCATATGGCGAGCAAAATGCTGCGCGTGCGGTCAGTAAATGGAGCAGACAAAGGCAAAAAGGGGGAAAGAAGGTGGCCAACGGAGGAAACCATTCATGTGGGCGTGCATTCTGTGGCATGTGCATCTATTTGTTTGCCCACGAGTGTGTGTTTACATTCAACAAGACAACAGATGGCTAGACACACACACACACACACACATGTGTGTTAGTGGGTGTTGCGGGTGGGGGGCTCCTGCATTCACAAGTGGTTTTCAGTTGGGCGGCGGCGGCGGCGGCGCTTTCTATTGATCAGCGTCATGCGAAACACGATACGGGAACACACACAATTGACGGCAAGACGAAAGGGCGGCAGCATCATATTTTCTTCTTTTGGGGTTTTGTGTGCGTCCGACATGACGTATGAGTGATATTTGGTATGGAATGCCATGGCGTATGTGTGATATTTTGTGCTCATTTTTATGAATAATACCATTTAAAAATATCAATTTGTATTTATTTGTGTTGGTTTCAATGTCCGAACAAATTGGGGGCACGTGTTTCAAAAGAATTATGCAAGTGTTTTTCCGAAACAGTTTCTAATATACAAAATTATTTTTTTTAAGAGGCTGTTATGAATCATTGGGATGCATTCGAATGCTTAAGTAGGAATAAATTAAGAATAGACTTTAAAGGTGGTGTGTTTAATATGCAAGTTCAGTTTCCAGCCTCTTAAGTTGTTGCTCATCTGCTTTCCTGTGGAGTTTTTTTTAGCATTTCGTTCCACAAGGTTTCATAAAAGTTATGCCTTAAAACGATTTACTTAAGTCATACCACAGGTGGGTCCCTTCTCGGCCTTCAATCAGTTTGTAAGTTCAGGAGTCCAATGCCTTTAGTATTGCTATCGCTTTTATAATTTTTTACGATTTATTATTAAGTAGTTTCCTTTATACATAGAACCCAACATTCGCATAAGCGTTTTGCGTTGGAAAAAGGAAGACAAACACACTTTAGCTACTGCCTCTGATTCTCTATGGTCATGAGAGAGCCCGATTAACCTGAGCCATAGTGAGAGTTATGGCAGCGATTAGATCTGTTTTGAAGAGGCCGAGACAGGATTTAATTTAATTTTTTACTTCAAATATGTGCAGGATCTGCTTCAAATTTTCGGTCTTTGATGTCTGCAGAGCTAAGTGAATGCTTTTTAATGCTTTTGATTTCTTTGAATGTTTCAGCAGATTTTTAGAGCGAAGCTCTTTTAGCGTTCGACTGGAGGATCAAAAAGAAAAAACTCTTGCAGTCAGCAACTTTGGTCTTTGCAGGTCAGCCATAGCAGCATGTGGGTTGTGTATGGGTGGGTGGTTGATTAACTGTGACCAAAACAGTGACCAAAACAGTGATCACAACAGTAACCGAAACAGTGACCAAAACAGTGACCATTACAGTGACCATAACAGTGACCGAAACAGTGACCGAAACAGCTACCAAAACAGTGACCATATCAGTGACCAAAAAGTGACCAAAACAGTGACCAAAACAGTGACCAAAACAGTGACCAAAACAGTGACCAAAACAGTGACCAAAACAGTGACCAAAACAGTGACCAAAACAGTGACCAAAAAAGTGACCAAAACAGTGACCGAAACAGTGACCAAAACAGTGACCAAAACAGTGACCGAAACAGTGACCAACACAGTGACCAAAAAAGTAAGTAAAAAACAGTGCCCGAGTTTTAGAAGGCCCAAATTTCGGTTTTAAGCAACAAAAACTGAGCAGGCGGTCCTAAGAGATCACAATGCCAACAGTCCATTACTTCAATTTGTGATAAATGGTGCTTAAAAAAATCGTATTTATTAATAATACTTATTCTAAATCTAAAGCCCAATTTACACGACCTCATAGCATGCTCAATGAACCATTGGTTTTGTAAATAACTCAACTGAGCTTCTCAGGCATGTGTAAATGCTGACACTTAGGTCTGAAAATCTCAGCTGAGCGATCAGATTGTGTAAATTGCTTAATAGCTTAAGAAATAGTAGGTCAAAAGGTAGTTCAAAAATCATTGTGGAATGCCTACAAAAAAGTCAATGGATTTGTTTTGATTTGTTTATTTTATATTATATTTTAACAAAGTTCAGTCAAACTGCTTAGTAAACATTAGGAATTTATATTTGACAATAGAATATTTCTTACACCTAGCACCTTTACAGAGAAGAGATGTTTAAAATTGTTATAGTTTAGACAAAGGTTTCGAAAGGGTTCTTGATGAGCATAGCTCGTGAGACAAGGATGTAATTAAATCAGGACAAAGTTCCTTGTTTAACTTGCCGGAGTCGGAGCTTTAGTTAATCTCAACTGACAGGATCTTATGAAGGAAAGCACAATAAGGTAAGTTCTACGATTATTGCTGGATGGAAGATTCAATAAGCGTAGTCTTTGCTCGTATGATGGTAGCTGCCTGTTGAAGTCGCATTTAGGCCACGCAGGGCGAAAATTAAAAACAGTTTCTGTACAGATCGTTGAACTGTTGATCCTCAAAATTTTTGTTAGAAAATATATATTCAAGAGGAGCGCTTACCACGCATAACCCCAACCGCCCGGAAACACTGGATAAGATTGCCCAATACTAAGAGATGAGGAGGAATAACAACGGAAAGAGCAGGTGGAAAACGAGGAGACTTGCGTTTCGAATTTGCAAATTTAAAAGTATTCTTAGTGTCTCGTTGAAAGCTTAATTTGCATCTAACTAGATAACACTCTGAAATTTCAAATAATTGGAACGAGCTATCAAGTATTTAAGGAACGAGCTATCACCCCGAGTTATTTTACGCAACTGGATAAGAGCCCAGCGAGCCGCCAATTAACAAAACAAGACAGCCCACTTGAAAACAACAATCCCATTGCTCCGAAGTAACTTAGACGCAGCTGAGAAGCAGCGAACCAGGGACCACGTAGGGGAGCGACGAGAGCAGAAGCACACGCCCCATGCCCCAGAGTTATTTTACGGCAAATGGTGCCACGCAGACGAATTAAAAATTGGACAGGGGTGTAAGGTGATAACATCCGAAACCAACGCCCCATTACCGCTGGACAGTGACATAGAATATGCAGCACTAAGAAAAAAACTGCGGTCCAAAACGCAGACCAAGCGGACTCCTCTTTGAACCATTTCGTTAATGAATTTTTGTTCACAAAACCAGCACGACGTTCACGGCAAACACCAGGTAATATTTTTATCTCCACGCTCTGGTCACACTACATTATAACAAACAAGCGCGTCCTTTCAAAAAGCTCACAATTGTTCGGAAATCATGAACAATTTGTGTTCTGGTGTTGGATTTGCACTTATGCTGCTTTCAAATTCCCAAGCAGTTGTAGCAATGCTGCTTCTGCTCTGATAATAGAACTCTGATGGAGTCGACCAGCCTTCTTTGTGGTGCAATGTTTGCCTACCCACTCGGACTTGACTGCATGCCAGAAGTACATCTCAAATACAACTTTTGCCACTAAGAAGTAGTTGCAAAAACCTGCAGTCTTCTTTTCGCTTTTGTATAGGGGCGAAGTGCAGCAGGAACTGTTCTATTAGAAGCGACGTTTGCATGGGTTGTTGCTGTTGGTTTAACTTCGTAAAAACGCTGGGCTCTCTGTGCTCCATGCTACATGCGTGCCATTAGAAGGGACGTTTGCATATTATGCAGATTTTATGCCTTCCAACATACAGCAAAAAGAACATGTTTGCAAAAAAACGAACGATCGTCAATCGTTCGGGCCTCATTTCGCATGTTGGTTTCCAGTAGCACGGGTGCTGCATGCGTGCCATTAGAAGGGACGTTTGCATGTTGTGCTGACTGTTTCGCTTCTAACCTACTGCCAAAAGGAACGTGCATCAGTTTTCATATGGATTATATGCCTTCTATCATACTGCAAAAGTTGGTAATGCAATCTTCCTAGTAAAAAGAAGTGTGCCAGAAGGCATTCTTTTGGGAACCACGTTCCGACAAATCCGACTGGGTATTTAAAGTTAAGTGAAAACATATCATGACCTCTAGCCGGCTAAAACTTGCTACTTCGAATATCATAAATGTCTTAAAATCAGTCACATAGTATAACCAGAATGAACTCACTGTGTTCCCAATGGGAGACCGCAATGTTCTTAAGATGAGCCCGAGATGTTCCACAATTATTCCCAAAATATTACCAAATTATGCACAAAATGGTTTAAAAACGTTAGCAAAATGTTTCTGAAAGAAGCCCTAAAGTTTGTAAAATGACCCCGAAATGTTTTCAAGTTGTGCACAAATAAGTACTAACGAACAAAAACTTAGAGATTGGTTTTAAAATTGCGTTCATGAAATGACACCACAGTTCAAAGATCATTTAAAAGCGGGATTACTCTACTTTTGACAGCAAATGGTCTTGATTTCGGTAGATTTTGAACGGACTTTTTTTCTGAGAGTGGACGCTTTCTTCTTCATCTGCAGTAGTCATTGTGGCTGATACCAAGCCTAGGGGCATGCCTGCCTATAAGGCACTGTCCTGTGAGAATTCCTGTTAGAAGTTGGGAGACGTTCTGCCTGCCTAGACGCAGTCGTGTGATTCCCCTTAGTTGAGTATAAAATGTCCCTAAACACGGAACAATAGCAACTCAAATCTAGTTTTTTGTTATTCCCAAAATGTTCTTTCATTTTATGATAAATACTTATGTGAAATTTTCGACAGCTTCCAGAGATCCTTTTGAAATATTAAAAAAAACTTTCAACTTTAAATTAAATTTTCCGGTTAGCCATTGCTCATCTTGGCCCTGATTATGGTGACTCTTTGCTTACGTTTGTCTTTTCCTGTTTTGCCAATTTTTTTTTTTTGCCTGGCTTTCTGCACAAATTTATGAGAGTCGTTTTCAGAGTTGTTTCGTGTAAACAAACGCGCTAATAGTTTGCCATTTGTTTTAAGCTACCTTTGTTGTTGCCTTTGCAGCTCTCTTTTTTTTCTGCCATTCCACTTTGGCATTTTATTTATTGTTTAATTTTGTAGAGTCGCGCGCGCTGTTCATTTTAACAGGCCACGTGCCGCAAATAAATATTCTATTGACCCCAAAGTAAATATTGACAACCAAAAAAAAAGCAACAGCAAAAAAACAACCGAAGCTGCTGCGAGAGTTTTATCTATCCGATTTCCATTCATACAGAATACACTTGAAAGTTGAGAGCCGAGGGCTGCGGAGTTTTGCTTAATTGGTTTCGTTTACGCAAGTTGACTTTGGCCTTCCACGCCGCCAGTGACGTCTTTCCAGGTGTCAACACGAATCGACAGAAATAGCTACCCGCCTCGATAGCTCTGGCATTTTATCAGCAACAAGTGTACAAAGTTTCCTCTTCCTTCGTTGACTAAAATAACTCCATGGTACCAAAGATAAGTGGGAGTAACATGAAATCACTTTCAAGAAAGTGGCAGAATTTGTACGGTGGGATTTAATGCATTTAATTTTGTTTTTCTAAAATCTGCATCCGAAATCTGTTTTCCGCGAAATGGCATTAAACATTTTTATTGCACAGATAAACAGAAATCCATGCGTAAACATTGTGGGAGAATTATTTATGTAAATACACCACCACAATTTCGCAATTGCGTCCAACGCTTGCGAAATGACGTTCACGTGCGATCAAGTGATCGCCTTCATGTGTCAATCACGGTAAAGCACCCACCCACCCACAAGTCCCGAGACCCAAGACACACAAGAAGGCTTCAATGAGTTGAGCAAATGTTTTGTGCCAAAATGAAATTGATCGATGTATGGAATAGTGTCGTTCATTATCACACGGCGTATTAGTTTGTGTTCTTCTATCACAACTGAGAATGAAATGCCGAATGCCAGTGCTAGTTAGTGAATAGGTGTGAGGTTTAGTTATAATACTGTAAGTGGAGTGAATAATGGGATTAGTTTATATACAAGTTAATAATGATTGAGCATATGAATCAATGAATAAGAAATTGTAATGGGGCAGTGAGTAAGAAGCAAGATAAGAAGGTTAAACTACATATAACAGAGAATATTTGAGTTTTTTAATCATTTACAACTTACTCAGAGAAACCACTCGCACTTGCAACTGATTGTTATATCCATTCATGAATTATATACTCATTGAAAGCTTCATCTTCGTCATTCTGGTTCCCTTATCTATCTGACCTTGATTCAGCTTGGTTGCTTATCTCCCAAACATTACCCAAAAAAAAAAAAAAAAGAATCGATTTACCTACGCAGCTAATCACAATTGCACTCACATTCTATTCAAAGATTAGCACAACAAAATAAATAATTTATTAAATAATCGTTGGGCCAAAACGAAAACTTGCAGCGCAATTTCCATGTCTATCAATGGTCATAAAGTAGCTGGGTCGCTGATACGAGCATGAATGAAATCATGTGAGCTAGGCACGCCCCTACAGTGTGAATTCCTCTTGGAGAATCACCTGCTGCCACCTGTTGAGCTTCTGTTTCTCTGCTTTGTGCCCGGCATGCGCGATTAAAAATTTGTTTATAATTCGTAATTCTCTTTTTTGTTTTTTTATTTTATTACCTGGCCGCGCCCCCCTTATCGCCCTTATCTTTTCATTCGTTGCCTTGTTGACATTGAAAATGCCAAAGTCTTGAGAGTGGCTGGGACTGGAAACTAGAAACATGATTTCTAAGCTCTGAAATTGAGGTGAAAGAACTGAATGTGTGAGCACCTCTGGGCGGGCTTGTGCCAGCCCCGTGTTAAGATCATGCGCCTTGTCAACATGCCTCCGGTCCCCCCCTCCGTTGCCAGCCATCAATGTGGTGTCGTCGCTGAGTGCGTGATTTGGACACGCATTTTGTGGTGCGGAAAATTTTTAGGGAACAATCAAAACATTAACAACTAATGAATTCGAAATTAATACATTTTGTAAGTAAATGTCGATAATTGTAGCTGATAAGCAACTTTAGAATTTCTGATGAAATTCGCTTTACTTAAGAGTACTTTTCCGTTGCAAAGGGTAGGTTAAACACACTCAAATGTGCTAAAATTAAAGACACACAAGATAAGCGAGTAAGAGAGGCTCGTCTTAGCCCATTTCATCACAAAGGGTAAGTATTGGTCAGCAATTTCCATGTTCAAATGTTAAATATATTAATTAGAGATATAAAAACTTTTATGTGAAAGTTTGAAGGTTTGTTACGCAAGTACGAGGAAATGACTGAACGGATGGATGAAACTTTGCATACAGATAGTTGATAGCCTGGAATAGTTCGTAGGCTATTTAACTTTCTCTAAATTATCAAGAAACTGCGAAGTTTACTACATTTTTTATTTTTCTAATGAGTAAATTAACCGGAAGCGCTGAGAAATAAACTGCAAACATTCTTAAAGTGTAATTTTGTGATTGAATAAAATTCAATAATTTGTCGCAAACCTCAAAAAAAGCGAGAGGGGTAAGTGTTATAAGAAGTTAAGGAACTTCTTCGCAAAAGGAGCTCAGGAGAACGCAACAGGTTAGCCATCTAGCGGATCGGAGACTAAAGTTAAGCGCTAGGCCATGCTCAGATCTGCTGGAACGCCGAAGCAGGCGAGCAATCGACACCAACAATTTGCTATGCACTTCGCATCACTGAGAGCTGCTGAGACTGCGCAACAATCTTAATCGTGGCTCGAAAAACAAGTGGAGCAGTAGGCCAGCTGAAGATCTGCAGAAACGCCGAAGCAGGCGACCAATCGACTCCAGGAATTTGCTATAAACATCGCATCCAAGAGATGCCGAGACAGCAAAAGCTTCGGAGAATGGCTGTAGCAGAAATGGTAGCCCTAGCGTCGACCAAGCGGAGGACCGAACTGTCCATATAAATCGTTTAATTTGCAGGAATCATATCTGAGATCTGATTATGAAAACTCCAAAATCGCAAAATTCGCCAAATTCTTTTGATAATGACGAAATGCAATAAGGAACAAATGGAAAAATGTAAATTGGAGGCTTAGATTGAATGGTTCAAGAAATCGGGAAATTTCTTCGAACTTCCTACTAAAATTCAATACGGTGATAGACGACTTTGAATGAGTTGACTTATTAAGAGAATTTCAAAGTGTAAGATAAGCTTCTCCACTTGTGAGTTAAAACCAACGGCGCCCCCTACTCTAACAAACCCCCGGATTGAAGCCATGTCTAAGTCAGTCGCGAGGTTTTGGATTCTATCTATTTTCTCCTCATTCCCACAACTACGACAGGAGTCATGGTGGGGCACGAGCATCCTGATGGCCTCATGACGAATGGTGCACAGCCCCGTTATGACTCCTATCATTGTTCTAATTCTGTTCTTGCTAATGTGTAGGAGTTGGGAACTTCTTTTGGGTGAGTATCTTGGCCAGAGTGATCGGGAGATGTTACCGGGTGCGAGGTTCCACTGTACTTCCGTCATGATACTCTGCGAATGTTCGTTACCTCTTGTGTCGCTGTGAGCTCCCTCGTTGCCCGGTATGCCTGCGTGACCAGGTACCCAGACGATGGTGATGGAGTGCTGTTGGATTTGGTTCAGTGCTGTCGCCGTGCTACGGACAAGGTTGCTCTTTGTGGCGTTTGATGACAGAGCCTTAATGGTTGCCTTGCTGTAGACCAAGATTGAAATGTTTCTTGTAGTTTCCTCCAAGGAGTATATCAATTTGGCCGCCTGCAAGATGGCATAAATCTCTTCTTAGGAAACGCTACACCAGTTCGTTAGACGGTATGGGAGCTGTGTCGCAAGTTTTCAGAGAAAATGCCTGCTCCTGTGCCTTCTTCCGTTTTCAAACCGTCTGTATCAGGCCTGGCCAGCCATGGCCCCTAGGGCCCGAAGTCACTCGCCGATTCACATCCAATCTTGCCGAAGTATATCATCACTGAGTGTCAAAGGGGGCCACACATAGTTCTCTGTCCTTTCTATTTGGTCGGGTCTGGTTTTTATAGATGGAAAGCTCGCTCTCCCTGACGGTAGTGTCTTACTTCCATTCCTCTCTCTCTCCGTGAATCAAGTTCCAAAGTTGTCGTTCCATTTCAGAACTGGTATGCAGTAATCGCTTCCCATGCCTCTGCATTTATTCCTACCTCCTGTAGGATGCTGCTGTTTCAGTTCCCGGAGTCTAACTGCGCTTCTCGCGCTTCAAAAAAGTGTCTACTGGTTTCAGGTTCAGAATTACATTCAGGGCCATCTGTGGGTAGATCGCAGGGATCCAGTAATACCCAGGCAAGCTGCTCTTTGTACCTTATGGAGGTTGTTTAGCTGATAGGTAAGGATAGGTCTGACGACCGCTGTTTATAACCAATGAATGATAAACTTCGGTTGGTGTTGGTAAATAGGCGGTAAATACCAAATGGTCCAAATTATCTCGAAACTTGCAAATTTTTTATATGAATGCAGTTTTTTAAGAAGATTTGATAAATGAAATTGTTTGCCTGTAATTAAGAGATGTTGAACTAACAATTCAAATTAATCGCAAAATTTGCCAAATTTTCAAAAGAGTATCTATAAAAGGGCTTGATATTTAGTTTTTAGTGGAGACTGTGGTTTATTTGAAGATAAATACCAGATAGTCTAAAATGTCGCAAAAATTTGCAAATTTTTCATATGAGTGCAGTTTATTACGAAGACTTAAAAGATGAAAATTTTGCACGAGAATAGCAGACGCTAGCGTCTCAGTTGCCGTATTTGAAAGATTTGCTAACGATATGAGGATATCGACAAAGCTAACAGAGATTGTAAGTTCTAGTGTGATTTCACCCAATAGTTCGACCGCCAACAGTTTTTATTGTAAGCAGGCATGTCGAAAGCGGATTTCGGGCCCGGTGGATTTTCTCATGTTGTACATAGTTTACTTAAGTCTTCGCTAATAATTATTCTCAGAAGTCCGGGCCCGGGGGGAAATTTTTTTGAAATATTTTTGCTCCACCTACTGACTGTCAAAATAAATAAAAAACAAACGATCAGCCGTTCAATAAAATCCAAACGTTGCGTGAGTTGGCAACGCGACGACGCCCGTGTGGATTTTACCACCTCCCTGTTTGCTTGTCAGCATACTTGTCGTAAAACGTTTTTTTTTTTGGTACGCTTTTTTGCGCTCTTCGTATAACAAACATTACACCGGGTCAGTTTTTTTTGCATGGATATGGACCTGGTTTGATTTTAATCAGATTTTAAAGTGGTACACTTTTGAAATTAATACTTTACTCTTTTTTAGTTAAATGCTGACCATTCAAAACAAAACAAAAATTGCCAACCAACCGCCTATGCACCCCCTTATTAGCAGAATTCCTGTAAGCTGTAAGACTTATAAATAATAAATTATTGATGAATGATGTCCATTTGGGTATCGATTTAAGTTCTTAATAGCTTCGTAAGCTGGACACTTCCCTTAGCAATAATATGTCTCATTTCAACCAAAGATGTCTCAACGATTTAGAAATAAATACAAGAAGCTTCGATCCAAAACCTTGGTTTCTTTAAATAAAGTAGCCGCTCCGAGAATCGATCCTTAGACTTTTTAAAGTATTTGAAGCCCTGTACCGAGTTACTCCAGAATTTCAAAGGTTTGCAGCCTTGATTTTTTCGAATAACTATGAGTAAAGCTTTACCGAAGTGGTTCAAAGCCGTTGCTCAGAAATAAATAGAGCTATAAATGGTACTTAGATATATCGATAACACAGTCTTACAGCGAAAAGAGCGGGCCGAGTATAGCATTTCCTCATACTTGGTTTTTTCCTTACACCCCCAAAATCTGAAATTATGCCTTTTTTCTTATTTTTTCTAAAATATTATAATCAATGGTTTGACAGATTTAACACGATGGCTGAGAATAAGGGCTACAGATCTGGCATTTGCAACTTTTTTTAAATTTTCTACTCTGGGCACCACTGGTTTAACTATTTTATTCTAGGCGACTTATTTTTAAGATTTATTTTAAAAGCCCATTTAATTCTCCGTTAACCAATTTTCTTGATTCATCTCCTAGTGTGACTATTTTTGTACTTTGGACAACATTTGTAGTCCAGTTTGAGCTGTATTGATATTTTGAATTAGTGGGCAACAATGATATTGACTTTATTATAAAAGCTGCACAAAACTCAGAACCTCACTCACAAAACTATTCCCAAAATTTGCTTTTGACGTCAAAGATTTTGACTGCATGAATTCAACTATTTTTATTTGTGCTTTTGTTGTGAAAGAATTACCAAATTAAATATATTTTGTTTAAGTACCTTAAATACAAAACTAAAAAATAACATAAATTTTGATCTTTCTTTCATGAAATCTCAGCTTTGCAATCTCAAATGACTTTCTGACCAATTCTCAAACTTGGTACTTCTGCCTGTTGTTTATGTTATTAACACAACAAACAACCACTTAGCTACGAAAATTATTCCATCCATTTAGTTCTTTTTTTGTTGTCTTTTTTTTAGGTCTAAAAATAAACATCAAAGCGAAAGACGACAAATACGAATATGTATGTCGCCGGCGGAGATGCGGCCAAAAATAAATATTGAAAATCTATTTTTAATGCACACAAATTGAAGTAAGCGTCGATATTTATTGGCAGCGCTAGACCGAAAAATTGAGATACTCTTTTATTTTTAGCCTGCCTCCAGACACTTGAATTCGCATTTAATTATTAATTATACAATAAAATTACATTTTACGATTTTGCTTTACACAATTGACGATAATAAACATAACAATTTGCACTGCAAGTAACGGGGCAATTGTCGTTCTGTTGTAGTTCATAAATCAGCGCGTACCGGCTAAAGTATCTGACAGATACAAATGGCGACGGCGACGGCAACGTTTACGTTCATTTACACTTCATCAATTGCGTAGTTTGCAGTCGAGCGAAATGCAAAAACTACGCAATGAACAAATCGCAGTCCGTTGTCGATGCATTCAATGTGCAGTTAAATTTAATCAGTCGAGAGTATAAACAAATATCGATAGCTCAGGCAAGTCGCAAGTTTGATTTGGTACGCAATTTCGGAAGCCTATATATAGATAACAATAATAATCATAACAAAGTCATAAGCAATTAACAAATCGAATGCGTAATTCCATATGTCGCCTAAAAGGTAATCGGAAACATGTTAAATAAGTAGAGATAGAAATGATTTGGAGTGGAACTAATTAGAGAAACTTTAAATCGCAAAAGATTTACTTACTGGTCAAGGTTTTTGGTAATCTTTGTTAATCAGCCTTAATTCGAGTATAACAATTGCTGCTTAAGATTAACAGGAATTCGTTGGCCAATGACAAGCAATTTATTTAAATCGATGGCACTACCTAAATTAGGCAGCATCATTTGTACATAGTCAGAATTTCACGGTTTTTCTAAGACAATGCACTCTTAAGCAGAAAGCGAATCAATAATCCTGGCTCAACTATAAACAGCGAAGAAGAAATTGAAAATTCAGTTCAAGCCCTCACCTCTATCATTGCTGCCGCTGCTCATCTCTCAAACCCTTAAACAACACCAACAACACCTCAGCAAGATCGTAGATTAACAAACAGTTACATTGACCGGCTGGTCTCTGAATAGCGGCGTGCAAGAAGAGAATGGCGGAGCTATTGATCGCCTTTCGCAAAGAATCGTCTGAGATTTGCAGAACGCGTACTTTGCAAAGCACTCGAAGCTGAAGAGCAGCTAGCACATTGTCGTTATATCAAAATATTATCGCTTACAAGCACCAAATTTCCCCTTTGGAGGGCATGTGCCAGCATAAAGCCACCTGCAAAGGTAGACACGCACAAACTGAACCAATGAAAGTTCATTCGCTAGAAATAAAAAATGCAATCGGAGAACTAAATCCCAAAAAAGCACCTGGACATGACCTTATTACGCCTAAAATTATTATGGAACTTCCAAGTCCTGCGGTACATATCAGAGAACTGCAACGAGCCGCCACGAGTACAATCGCTCAGCGCTCAAGGCTTGTCAGACTCGAGTATTACTCATACTCAAGTTGACACAGCGCTTCGGCCGCGAGTCAACGCAAGGGCCCTTGTTACAAAATCGAAGTTCTGATGCGAGCCGTCAAGAGTAAGCCTCGTTCGGTACAAATACTCGAGATTACTCCTAGCTTCGGGCACGAATCACCAAAAGTACTTGTAGCCGAAGTCAAAGATTTGCTGCGAGATGTTACGATCAACGCTTGTACACAATCGACACAAGCACACAAAAAACAACAATTTGTGAGAGCAAAAGAGATAGCATGATGGCCTTTTTTTTGCATTTGTATTTTGCATACGCTTTATCTTTCCTTCTTGTGGCATGTTGTTGTTTGAAGTTTTCCAAACACATCAACATGTTCATAAGAGGCTTGTAAATTCTGTTGCGAGTCCGAGTAAACACGAGTAGAGTGTCGAAAAGGCTTGGACATTGCTGACAAAAGGCTTATTTTGACTCGTGGTATGAAAAGCTTGTTCATATTATTACTCGTACGAAGCACAGAGCATACTCGTTCTGACTCAAAGTGCTTGCGATCATTCCGAGTGTGTCGAACCAAGGCGACGAGTAGAACCAAGCCAAGTATACGCACGAGTGTGATCGAACATTAGAGGTTTGTTGCAGCTTTCTGGTACATATATCTTAAGACTTTTCAATGCTGTACTTAGATGTGGATACTTTCCAACTCAGTGGAAGAAACCAGGAAAGGATAAAACACAAGCGTCATCATATAGACCCATTAGTCTGCTTCTGTGCTTATCAAACTATTTGAGAAGATCTTACTCCTGAAAATTGATGCTCATGCACAAAATATCACTCCTTCACATCAAATTGGGTTCTGAGCAAAACACGGTACTATTGAGCAAGTCAACCGTTTAACTTCAGACCAGAGATCTGCAAGAGTGCCTGTTTTCTTGACTCGAGTATACTTGTTGTAAATGCGTCTTGGGTATGATTTTCCTCTAAAAATATGAAGTCAGTTCATATACTCAATTATATTGTACTAGTATTTCAGTGACTGGTCTCAGTTTTGAGCGGGTGTCAAATTTACTTGTTCCTGCTTTGGGCGACACCGCACGATGCTTTCGTCTTTGAGTGGGCGGTCGCAAGCAGACTTTGCAGGTTACATACCAATTTTACTCAGACAGCAAAGAGGAATACGCAATGTGAGCACACAGGTATGCAAACTTCTTCATACCTATATTCAATGGGCGTAGGCAAAATTGCAAAAACAATACACACAGAATTCGGTTCTACTGACGTCGACGTCAAAGCAGGGATGAATTTGACGAGAAGTGAAAGAAACGAACAGAAGACGAAGACATATCAGAGAGCAGACACACAAGGTCACCAGTAAAAAAAAATTCCACAAGAGGCAAGCATGAGTAAAAAATACTTAAATGAGAAAGCGATAGATAGAAAATGCGTTGCTGGAATTGTTGGTGGATAATTTCACACTCAAATTTTACGAATCCCTGTTTGTATGAGTATTTCCTATACGCTACACGAGTGGCGCGAGTGTTTTCGGCACCTAAGTGCGAGACGCAGATATGCCGCAAGCAGAAATACTACTGTATACATTTTGTTGGAGTAGTCGGGATATCCGAGTGCGAAAATATCACTTGCAGTTTCGGTGCACTCGTGCAGATCTCTGCTTCAGACATTCGGACTGCGCTTGAGCACCGCGAATACTGCTCTTCAGTTTTCCTAGATGTTGCCCAAGCATTTGACCGCATTTGGCTTGACGATCTTATATTCAAGATAAGTACAATGCTTCCCCCAAATACACACAAAGTCTTAGAAAGTTACCTCAGTAACAGAGTATTTACAGTCCGTCAAAATTAGTACACAACGGAAGAGTTCATCTTAGGAGCGGGAGTGCCGCAGGGTAGCGCTCTCGGCCTTTTCCTATATGTGCTGTTCCCTGCCGACATACTAACAGACCCACAATAAGTGCTTTTTCGGATGATATGGCAATATTAAGCAGATCACGATGTCCAATTAACGCAACAAGACTCTTGGCAAGCCACCTAGCTTACTTGAAGGAGTGGCTGGCCAACTGGCGCATAAAAATCAACGAGCAAAAGTGTAAACATGTGACGTTCACACACAACAGAAGCACCTGTCCGCAGCTATCCTTAAATGCAACCCTGATCCCGCAATCAAACGAGGTTTGCACCTCGATAGAAGGCTCACATGGCGCAAACACATAGAGTCGAAAAAACTTCAAATCAAGCTAAAGGCCAACAGCCTTCACTGGCTAATGAACTCCCGCCTCTAAAACTCGAACAAGAAGTCTGACTGTACAAAAGCATTATAAAGCCTGTCTGGACGTATTGCTCGAAATCATAGCTCGCCAAAAACTGCTAATACTTTTTTCAATGCGACCAGCCTTAGGAAAAACGGAATCAAACGCAGCACAAGAGGTCTCTCACTGAGCGGAACACTTTTTCTCGTTACGTGTTTTCGGTTGTGCAAAACAAACGAGTCGGTCATCCGACAACCTCCGGCAGCAACTGATTTGAGCGTGCGCTCACTAAACAACTGTCTGCAAATGAGCAGAACACAGAGGTACACAGAGTATATTAAGTTTGTTCAAAAGTGTCCGTCTGTCCGTCCGTCTGTCTGTCTGTCCGTCTGTCCGTATGAACAAACACATCTCAGGGATGGTAAGAGATAGAGGTTTGACATGTTTGGAACATATGTTTCTTATACTTGCAGGCAGATTAAGTTTCTTTTCAATTTTGGCCATGCCCTCCCCCGCCCCCGCAATATCGAAAAAACGTCATATCTCCCACAGTTTTATAGATAGAATGTTCGAACCTTTTGGTTATATTTAGTTTATACGATCGATCCGCTGAAGGAATTTTAAAGATCGGATGAACGATATTCGAGTTATAACGAAAACAAACAATTATGGGCAGCACCGGTGGCAAAGGTGATGGGCAGCACTTCACAGGTACAGAGTATGTTATAGTCGGGCTTGACCGACTATCTTTCTTGTTGGTTATGTGTGTTTAGTAGGCTGATTGTAGTAGGCAAAGAGAAAAAAAATCCCGCTTGTAAGCAATTTTGCAAGAAAACTTTTTGGTCATCGCATTAGCAGCGGGGAGCATGTTTTCTCACACTAATTCGGTAAGGCCATAGGAGCACACACACGCAATGGCTTGTGTCTGTCTCAAGCTGTGCTTTGGAATTCCCAATCAGCTATAGCAACGCAGGCAAGGAGAGACTGCGGTAGGTCGGTTCAGAAGAGTCAAAAGTGGCGTGTTGTGTGTCTCTGCATAAAGTTATGCGTAAGCATAACATGACCTCTAGCAGGCTTAGAACTGCTGGCTTACTTAGTACAGAGGTCCGAAAAACAGTCACCTATATAAATTTGTTCCTTAAAGCACGTATTGTACACTGGTTTTTATTTTCATTAAACTTAGTAAAACTAAAGAAAAACACTACACATCATTTAATTTTGCTCCTTGTCCTACTGATCTTTTCCCCATCGTACCGCTAACAAATTGCAATCTTTTATTCTACGTATTAAACAGAAATTATGCTGGGGACTTTTCCAGCAGCCGTCCAGAATGGACTTTGATTGGGGAGTTGTTTTTGTTTTGATGATGCCTTCAGCAGTCTGTTCCATGTTACTCAATGTTTTTGTTTACTTTTTGCCATTGTTCACGCGTATCGCAAATGCATTTGCCTTCCCATCGTCCCCCATTGATGGATGCTGTTTGTTTGTCCAGATCGGCCAGATGGATGCCTCCGCCGCCACCACTCTCAGTTCGAGTCATTAACTTGGCAATTAGTTGAGCGTAAATTAGCCGCAGGCAAATATTTACATTGTACTTTTCTTTAGTCAAATTACAATCATCATTTTTGCGGCACGCCATTAGAGGATTAGACTAAACTAATGACTCCTGTGCACTGACTGAGTGCATGATGCATTTGGGTCATTTGATAAGGAGGGGAACACTTTAAAGCGATTTGTAAATGATTTACGGCTTGACAGCGCGAATATCTTATGACAAGAGGTAATTTCCAACGATGCGAGTTACGCTTTGGCCAATTTAACAACGTTAGACTACGATATGTATAAGTCAACCCTATCTATGGAAATTGAATTTGTGTGTGCGCACACAGGAAGCGTAAAATAAATCACTTGGTGGGAACCTTTGCAACCTATTGCCCCCACTTTTGCATTTGCATTTCGAGAAATGCCAAGAAATCTAGGCAGTCGATCAATTTAATGGTCTGCCACTGGAATTACTTGGACTTGGGCCCATAACTTTTGCCACCTGCAAGTGCAATTTGTAAATGATAATAAACATAAGGCAAACCATTGTGTTATGCGCCGACCTGAGGTTAGTCCAGAGACCACACACATGGTCAGACCACACAGTGGTTCGGGTTTATGGGAAAATGTTGTTCATTTTAACCAGATAATTAGATACAATTATCTTTACAGCTGAAATATGAACGTGATTTTATTTTATTTACAGTTTTTACTCATGTTTTTAAAACACTCAAAAAACAACTCACTCTAAAAAGTGTCATTTTCGCACTAATTTTTAGAAAATCGCACTGAAAAAAAGGAACATGACAGACTGAATTTTCCCATTTAACATCAACACAATTTTGTTGGAGGACAGTATTTGGCATAAAGCAAGTTATTCGTTATTTCGTGAAGTATATTGCCTTTGTTTTATTAGCATTTAGAGAGAGATCAGTGCGCACTGAAGTTCATTTACTAAATTCTCCTATGAAATCCGTTCTAAAGCGATTCACCCTAAAATTTAGAAAAATAATTCTAAATATTATGGAAACCTTGAATATAAGAACTCCATTTTTAGAATTAGAATATTTTTCTGAATCATAGAAAACTATTTTCTTAAAGTCAGAATAACATTTCTTCAAAGCTGAAATTTTTTTCTAATTTAAAGAAAAATATTTCTCGATAATAAACAAATTTATCTTAATAAGAGAAAAGGTATTTTCTTAAAAGCAGAAAAGAATTGCTTAAAGCCCAGCTGAGAATTTTTGCGGAGCCCATCTAGTTACACAGCTCAGAGAATACGCTCAACAAAATTCTCAGAGCACATTCTCAGAGCCAGTACACAGATGCCACAAATTAGCTCTGAGGATAAGCATGGCCTGCCAACTTGTTTTTTGGCCGAACAGCTGATAAATTCTCGCAGAGGGTCATAGAAACTATGAAGAATGTTTGATAATTTGCGGAGGTACCTGTGAGATTAAAAAAAATGGAAGCAAAAGAGACAAACAATCAATAAAATAAGCATGTGGAGGACGAGCAAGTGTCGCTGATCATTAAATGCTAGTCATTAAAATGCATTTCGTGGCTTACCGCCCCCATTTGTGGCGGAGAATCCTCTTCGGATTGCTACTCCGATGAATGTGAATGGTTACCATTTCCCCCAAAATGCTGGAAAACATGTACACACCAATTGAGCCGCAGCCTCTACAGCCCGTTATAGTGGCGCCTCCTCAGCGGCCGTCTTGTCCACGCCAGCTGTGGGGGCTCCCTTTGGACTCGACGCCCTTGTTGCTCGACTTATCAGCCACCTTAGAAAAACAAGAAAGAAAGTCGGTCAAGCCCGACTGTTACATACTCTGTACCTGTGAAGTGCTGCCCATAACCGTTGCGACCGGTGCTGCCCATACTTGTTTGATTTCATTATAACTCGACAACCGTTCATCCGATCTATACCATTTCTTTGACGGATCGATAAATAATCCTAATTACTAAATATGTCCAGAAGGGACGAACCTTCTATCTATAAAACTGTGGGAGATATGACGTTTTTACCAATTTGCGGGGGCGGGAGGGGGCGTGGCAGAAATTGAAAATAAACTTGATCTGCCTGCAAGTATAAGAAGCATATGTACCATATATGTCAAACCTCTATCGCTTACCATCTCTGAGATCTGTGCGTTCATACGGACAGACAGACGGACAGACGGACATTGCTTTTGCACAAACTTATTATACTCTATGTACCTTTGGTACAGAGTTTAAAAATATTTATATTGCATATTTTTCTAATTTTCGGAAAACTTTTTCTGTATATAGATAATTTTTCTAAATACGTAAGAAAACTTTGTATTATTTCGACTAGATATGGTGGTAAGTTGGTACGCATTAGTTTGTGTATCAGACCTTTTTGCCAAACCGTGTCAGACGTAGCTTCGACATGTAAGGTTTCCATGCCCACTGATTTTTCAAGACGCAAATTTTCTTTCACGAAATCTGTTAGCTTCTCCAAAGAATGAATGCATCTTAGAAAGGCTCCAAGTCCATCCTGAACTTTTTCTTCTTTTTTGGCCATTGATGGTAACAAAATCATCACAACCGATTTACGGTCTCGGCCGCTGCCACTAGTGCCCGACACTCGCCTCTGTCCCGAGCGACATCCCACCAGGAGGACACACCCAGCACCTGGTCGCGCCATCTCCGCTTCGGTCGACCCGGCCCGGGCTTGCCTCCTTACTCGTTCGCATGCAGACTGTACACCCGTTTTGCTGGAGCGTTATCACTTTTGGTTTTTTTAAAACCTTTTGTACATTATTAAGTATACTTTCAACAATATTCGGAAATTTTTTCATTTGGAAATATTGAAAATCCAGCCGGTAACAGAGCTTTTTGAAAAAACGTTTTTGAGAAAAAGCAATTTGCGTTCGAGGCGAGCTAATTTTGAGAAGATCTAGTAGCCGAATTGGCCTTAGTGCGTCTTCGGTAAGTAGGCTGAAAAATCGTTGAAGCTTGATAACTAGAGGGCCTGGACTCTTAGATGACACCCCCGTCAGTAGGATAGGGGAGTAAGGCCAGCGACCCAGCTCCCTGAACAAAACTAGCTACTAAAACATCAACCCAGCCTCAGATCAAAAGCGCTCAGCATCCGTTCCGGACAATCCCATGCTTTGGTTTTGGACGAAGAGCAATTGAGCAAGTTCAGCAATTCAGCTACCTGGGAAGCGTAGTGGCTGTTGATGGAGGGACGGAACTCGATGTGGATGTGTGCCTTCAAATGGGTAAAGGTGCTCGACCTATCCACACTGGCTCAAAATCAGGCTCTTCAAGTCCAACGTAATACGGTTCTTCCACTTGGAAAATTACAACTTCTATAGTGTCGAAACCTAAAACATTTGTAAACCGTTGCCTGCGACGCATCTACTGCATATTCTGGCCTGACTGAATACGGAACTCTGAGCTACTTAGACGAGCGAACATGAAGAGTGTCGACGCCATACATGAAATGGAGCTGGATAGGATAGGACATTGCAGGGAAGGCCATGGAATGGAACACGATGGTCGGAGTCGGGCGGGCACGTGTCTTACCCAAAGTAACTTGGAGGAGGACTGTTGGTAGAAAGGCGCAAAGCATCGGGAAAAATTGGAGAGAACTAAAGGCGACGGCCAACAACAGAGTTCGTTGGAGGAGAGGAGTGTTTGATGCTCTATGTTCCAAAAAGAGATAGGAACTAGAAGAAGAAGAGATGTCTGGATTCAAAAACTTAAGCTAGAATATTCACCTTTTCCTCCCCAGTTGAGAATTTTTGGTTGTTGAAGTAGAAGCTTGAAATGAATTCCTTTTTGTTCTTGATTATTTTTGTCAGTTTCAAGAACGGCTTGGAGTTTCTGTCCAGCTTAGAAAGTTTATGATTTCAACTGATATTGTGGAACTCAAGCATTTTGTGACGTATTTCCCTGTTGAGGAAAATTAATCCTCGTTTTAAAAACTGGTTGCCTAGTTCTGCTACATCGTCTATGTGCTGTGCTTCTTTTCGATTTAAAGTTGGTAGTTAACTTTTCGGATGAATTCTTTGATTTGCTTGCTGGGAACAGACTGATTTATGGCTTCTAAACTGGATCTGAGATGTTTAATCATACTGTCAACAGTATCAGGAGTTAGGATAGAGCCCAAGTTAACTTCCAGTTTATCCTGTGCTGTTTTATCTAAAAGACGTTTAAACTTTTTCCAGTCAGCTTTAAAAAATTGTGCACGCATGTATCAGATTTCGCACTTAGCTTGCATGTTACTGGTAAGTGATTAGAAGAAAGGTCTGAGTAGACAATTGGCTCTGGCATTTGGGTGAGTTAAAATTGGGTGAGTTTGTCATAAACAGATCTAGAGGAGATGGGTTTTTTTGGTGTAAAGAAGTGAGAATAAAGAAGTGAGAATTTTCCATAAGACTAAAGTTCAAATAAGGTATTACCTCAGCAGTTGGCCCTAGAGCCGTTCCACAACCTATTCCTACAGTTTACATCGCCTCCTGCAATGTATTTGCCATCAATACGAGATAACTTGAGCAGATTAGCTTTAAACATGTTCTTTTTGTGCTTGATCGAGTTTGTAAAGGAACTTTGTCCATTCGGACTCATTAACCAAGTTATAAGCAAAAAAAATAATTATTCCACCTTTGCAGCGTTTTGCCCTGTTCTTCTGGCGCCTCATTTAATATAGAAAAATTTGAAAAATTATTAAGAATCAAAAGGAAATTCTTACTATACATTAATACAAATTTCTTCAACAGCTTCTTTTATTCACTCTTTGGTTTTGTGTGCCTTAAGTTTTGCCTATAGCTCAAAACTATTCTAAAAATACCATTCATAATTACTTTATATTTCTATTAAATAATTATTTATAAAAAAAAACCCACTGTACCCTAACACATTCACCGTCGCACGAAATGTTTATCAAGCCGCAGCAAGTCAGCGATTAAATTGGCAATTATATCGCCACATCGGCGCCACGCACGTGACCAGTTTCAAGTTCAGCGGCGCGATTGCGGCACACAACGTTCGCATAATCGCGCACAGAACACCGCACATCGCACACAACAATCATATGGAGAATGAAGACGAAGGGAGTCCATGGTCAATGCTGACAACCCAAGAGCACCATTCTTATCTAATGCCAAAGTGTGTACATCCCAGCCCTACGGGAGGTTGTCACTTGATTGGTTGTTGGGTTATGCAAAGGTAAACAATCCTGGGAATAACACGTGGATTATGTGAACGATATGCTGATAACTCAAGTTGTTACAAGAATAGCTTATGTCAAGGGCAATTCAACAAAAAAAAAAGGGTTATGAAAACCCTACCCAAATACCATACTTACCCTCACACATAATCAACTTGAATGACTGTGCAAAAAAAGACAACAAATGCAAACACCAAATAGAATTTCATAATATTGCTATTTCTGTTGTTGTTATTTATTTATTGATCACTTGATTTATGTGGAAATTGTGTTGATATTTTTAACATTTGCTGATGAATTTTCTATTTCTATTTTCTGCTTTAAGGCGATTGGCATCAGCAACGTCGTCATCGTTTCATAAAGTGGCATTAACTGGAATTTAAGCTGCCAAAAAGTGATTGTTTTTGTTTTGGTTTTTCATTTGAAGTGTGCCGATTTCAACTGGGTAAACGGACAAGGGGAATTACCTGCCGGCCCCCAATTTCAAATCAATTATGTCACTGCTAAGAACTGGCGCCAATCGCTGGTTGTGTGTGAATTGTAAATGTTCCTAAATAAATAACTAAAAAACGAACGGAATTTCAAACGGAAGTGCCGGTTTGTAGATTAGCGTCGTCCCGGTGCCGGGGCCTTAGCAGAGGCACTAGCTCCTACACCAGCACTAAAGCCAGCACCAGCATCATCTTCGGCATCTTCAACGTTACCCTCGCCGCCGGCTTCTATTTGGGCACCGGCTCCACCAGCCGCAGCCATGCCCGCCTGTGCAGCACCCAAGGCCTCGTTTTTGCCCGGTATTTGGGCCTCAATAAGACACTGTTGAAGAGAGTTAAAAGGAAGAATTATATCTTTGTAAATATTTTAGAATGGCAATAAACAGCAGCCGAAGAAATGAAAGCGATGTGAGAACCAAGTTCTTCTATGATGGACGAAAAGTCCATGAGTACGAAACAAAAACAAAGTAAAAATGCAATCGCTTTGACTGACAGACAATAAACGTTAATGGCTAAGCAAGTATTTAGAGCTGTTTAATAAAATTCCCAATTAGTTTCCTGGCCCAGATTCACACTTGCTGAACCTGAACAAATTTATCACTCCTCATACATAAAACACAGTCAAAGCCATAGACTTTTCGTGGGAATCTAGTAGAGGAATTTAATTTATGCACTGAGAAGAAAAATCAATTTATAACCTAGATTGGAAATCGAATTTTCAAGAAGATTGCAATCCTAAAAATAAAAAAAAGGTTGAAAAAACTTTAATTGAGATTGAAAATTTTAACTTGTTAACCCTTCTACAGTTCCCTGTGAAGCTTCAGCTAAAAAAACTTTTGCTATGTTGTCTCCGTTTAAGTGAAAAAATGCAAAAAAAAAAAACGGAATTTAAGACCAAAGTGCAAAAAAGAATATGCCTCCAGTGGGGTTAAAACTCGCAATCTCACCGTTCTAAGGCAACGGTTTTAGCATATCTAATCACCGGGCTTAGAGGATTCACCCTGTTTTCCCGCGGCGTCTAGCATTTGGCTGATGGCCCAGCGAGTTAAGTTGCCATCCAAGTTCGTATTCAGTCCCCTGAGGTACCAAGTTTAACTATCTTTATCAAAGATTGTTGAATTAAGATTTAAAATGAGATTAAAATCTTGGGTTGAGATTTTCGTTGCTTTGTTTTGCTTGGTTTTAGATTTGTTTTGGAAAAAAGAAAGGAAACTTAATCTCTGAAGAGCTGAGCACGTAAATAACCGTCAATACAACTTTTTAATGTAGACTTTTTAATGTAAAAGTTGCATCTTAAAAGAGCACTGCTAGTCGAATATACCAAAAAATGTTTGCTTGAAATAGATCAAATTGCATGAAGTGAAAGGCGAACGTGTTTTTTTATATTGTTGAGGAATTGAGTAAAAGGACAGTGTCATTTCGAGACATTTCATTACAGATGTGCCTACAAAAATCCCTTTAACTGCTTACGGCATAACAGAGAATCGGAAACAGTAACCGAACTAAAAGTTTTTTTTTGTTATTTCTATTGTATACACAAAAAAAAACCGGTTGATAAAATTAACTACGCTGACAGTAACTTTTTCGAAATTTTTTTATGCGTGTCTTTTGTTGTTGTTTGGTAACCGTGTTAACAGTTTCATCTACTGAAAAAATTGTAAGTTATCCTTTTTTATACTTACACATATTTTGTTGTTGCAATTAACAACTGTTATCATAGTAACTTGAGCAACAAATATTTTTACACATATTTTGTTATTGTAATAAGTTTTAGTTATTTCAGTAAATTTACCAAAAAAAATGGTCACCCTTACGTGATTTGATCTGGCGTGACCAAAGTTGTTCTTTTTTAGCATTTTAGCTATGTTACAGTAAAAATAGTTATCTTACTAATTTTATGCTACTATTACAGAAAACATAGTTAAGTAAGACAGTAAAAATATAAAAGATTTGGGTACACACATACAAAGGCTTCTGTCTCTTTGGCGTTGCTGCCGTATGAGTTATATTTTGCTCTTGTGCTGCCTTGGAATTCCTAAACAGTCATAGTAGTGCTGGCATAGCATGGCCTCTGCCAACTTGCAGGAGGTGTGTGTCTTGTTTTAAGAGTTATGAACTAACCTATGAGTAAACCTACCATAAAAATAGTTACATCACAATTTTTTGGTACTTTTACAGAAAAAATTGTTATCTTACTATTTGTATGGTTACTTAAGAGCTAAGATAGTAATCCTACTAATTTACAGTAGACTAACAATTTTTTGGTATATTTACCAGAAAAACTGATAATTTACTAACAACATTTTCGATTCGATTTACTGTAGCATTCGTATCTTTACGTAATGATTTACGTGATAGTTACTGTAAGTTTGGTACGCTCTACCGGCTTTGTGGATTTTTTCGATTTTAGTATGCTTCGTACTCAAATTAAGTAAACCCAATAACGAATCATACTTAATATTTTAAGTACAAAACGGGTTAAATTTAATCCCGTTTTATTTAGAACGCTGGCAGATAAAGCTCAATCGACTCAGCTCGTCATGCTGATCAAGAGTATTATATATTATGTGGTCGGAAATGATTCCCTCTTAACGTTCCAAACTAGAGGGCAAAATTAAAATGCACTATTCAAGTGTATAAAAAGTAGCGATTGAATTTTTTTTTGTTCAAACCCCTCAACCCCCACCCCTTGGAAAATTCCTGGCTACACCACTGGTTTGTGGCGATAGAGTAGAAATTTTTGAGTTTAATTTCATTGCACTTAACTGCGTTTTTAAGGTAATTGGATGGATTTCTTGGGAAATGGGTTTGATTTTGAATGAAACACGAATGAAACCGGATCAAAATTTACAACCAGCGACATAAAAAAGTCGCACTTTGAAATTTCATGCATTTGTGCCTTTTCCAGCCGGTGGTTTCCCCAAATGTTATTCTATTTGTGAAATAGTGAATCAATTTCAGACAAAAGCCCATTAACAGTTTTTAAAAATTACAGTCATATTATTAGAAAAAAATCATTTTTCAACATCATAATTTTTTTAAGATTATTAAGATATTTAACCTAACGAAAGAAAAAAATTCAAATAAATTATAAAAACATTTTTTTAACCAAAACTTAACTGTTTGCAATGAGTTACTTTATAAGTGACAACTCCAAGATAATTTAGAAAATAATTTTTAAATTAATAACACAAGGCAACAAAATTCGAGTATCTTGAAGGGTTGGTAGTGATTCTAGATGATTTTCGTGTGCTAAGCAAGACTGCGTTTTCAGAAATTGTCCATCACGTCGAGATTTTTAGTAATTTGAGCTTAAAAATTCTAAAAGTGCCTATTTTGACCCTTTTTAGGAGCCTTTGATACCATCGGAAAGTACCACTCCTTAGCTTTATAATGAACTGTCCCAAACCATTCTTTTTTCAATGGAAATATACCTTTTTTGGCACTTGAGAAGGAAACCAAAAATATCATATTTATTGCTGGTGCCCCAAAGTATGCAATGGGTGGTAGAGACTCTAATATGTTTTCGTTTCCTTGTCAAGATGACACAGCCGCAAAGGGCCAAAGCCGAGCCTCTCTCAATCTCTTGGCTTGTGCGCTTCTAATTTTTAGCACAAGAGAAAGGGACCTACAGTTTAACGCCGAATCCGAACGGCAGTTTGAGAAGCTTTTCATGGCTAATTACAATGCTGGCGCCAACAGCAAAGAGGTGTGGCCGGGAGTAAAGTTTATTGAAAGAAAAAAACTTTTCCTTAGATGTTCCGAGGCGGGATCGAACCCACGACCTCATGCACAGCGGTCGCGCACACTAGCCGCTGACCCACCCGGCCAGACGTTTCCTAAAAACAGTAAAATTGGCTAGTCTTTTGTAATAAACCAGCAACAAAATTCTAAAGAAATCCTTCTGTTAATGCATAAAGAGAGACGATTACAAGAAATTTCATAAACGAAGGCCAAAAAAGAACAGATTTGTGAGGTCTTTTTTAGAATTTTATTGCTGGTTCATTACTGTTTTTACAAACGAAAGCATATTAGAGTCTCTACCACCCATTGCATACTTTGGGGCACCAGCATTTAAATAGGATATTTTTGGAAACTTACACAAGTGCTAAAAGAGGTATATTTCCATTGAAAAAAATAGGGGAAAGTTAACTTCGCCTCGGCCGAAGTTTTGTATACCCTTGCAGCTTTCATTGAAAAGAAAAAGTTTTTCTAAGACTACTTTTTTTACCCTTTTTTTCTAAGGGATCTATACTATATAGATGTCTGATTTCGACCAATCTTGGAAATTATGGATTAGCATAATACACTGTTCATTACGAAATTTGGAGGCGATCCCATTTAAAACAAAAAAGTTTTTCTCACTAGAACTTCTTTTTCGACCGATCATTCATACTGCAGCTATATGCTATAGTCATCCGATTTTGATTAAACTTTGTAGAAATGTGTTAAAGTATATAAATTAAGAATATGCCAATAAAAAGGACGTTTTCATTAAAAACAAAAAATTTTTCTCACTCGAACTAGTTTTTCGACCGATCGTTCCTGTGGGAGCTATATGCTATAGTCATCCGATTTCGACCAAGCTTTGTAGAATTGTGTTAAAGTATATAAAATAAGTGTATGCCAATGATAAGGACGTTTTCAAAAGTTTTTCTCACTAAGACAAGTTTTTCGACCGATCGTTCCTATGGCAGCTATATGCTATAGTTATCCGATCCGGTCGGTTCCGACAAATGTGCAGCGTATATGTACCAGAAGACTTCGTTCAAAGTTTGGTGAGGATAGCTTTAAAACTGACGGAGGAGATAGCATAGAAACAGACAGACGGACAGACGGACTAACAGACGGACAGGGCTAAAACAACTCAGCTCGTCATGCTGACCAAAAATATATATACTTTATGTGGTCGGAGATGCTTCCTTCAATGCGTTACAAACATCCGCACAATTTTATAATACCCTCTGCAAGGGTATAAAAATCGCAGAATTGTTTGGGATTGTTTATTTCAAAGCTAAAGAGTGGTACTTTCCGATGAAATCAAAGAAAGTACAAACAATAGAATGGATTCCCCGAAAAACGCTCCTAAAAAGGCTCAAAATAGGCACTTTTAGCAACATTAATCTCAAATTACTAAAAATCCCGACAATTTCTAAAAACGCAGCCTTGCTTAGCACACGAAAATCATCTAGAATCACTACCAACCATTCAAGATACTGGACCTTGTTGCCTAGTGTTATTAATTAATATTAAATAAGGCGTTAATTACAAATTAAATCCTTGTAGGCATTCAATCGTATAAAACCTTCACTTGATCATTCGTTTAGCCCTAAACCCTACTTTTCTAGGGTTAAACTTTATTTCCGAGGGCTGCTTTCATAGTTTGGCCCTAAAAAATGGCCAGATATTCTCCATAGATTTAAGGTTGCAGCTGTTAACTGGACAATCTCGGGACTAAACACCCAATTCCACTCAAAAACTTGGGTGAATCTGACGCATCAGACATTATATTTTCGAATGAGTCCAAATTTAAGCTAATTGGACCCGATGGCACTCGCACAGAGCCAAGGTGAAAAATCATCCAAAAATTACGGTTCTTGTTCTCTCTCGGTAACAAATTCCATACGAAGTACAACTCCACTGAAAAAAGTTTCTTTATACTTTTTTGCAAGTGGGATTTATATTTATATATGCATCTCCAGATCATATAATAAGCATTTTTAGTAATATTGTCTCTCTGTCATGGCGTAAACGAGTTTAAATTTGGACTCATTCGAAAATATAATAAGTCAGATTCATCCACATTTTTGAATGGAATTGGGTGTTTAGTCCTTAGATGAGAAAGTCTGCCAGTTATAAAACTCCTACACTTTTTGTGCATCGATTATTTTGTACTATTTTTCCAATTTCTAACTAAATATTTTAGAATAAGCTCACCATTAGCAAGGCCAAAGTAATTCCACTTAAGATTGCAACTTTCATGCTGGTCTTCAAATGAAAAACTCAACAAATACTACAAGTCTAATATAAATTTTGTCTAGCTTATATAGTGCAATTTTGGAAAACACATAGCATGTTAGTCCTGAGCTATGCAGTATCAGATCACATACCTTTTTTTTATAATCTCTACACAATAATCTTGAACAATAAATACGATGTTAAGCTTTCCTTGAACATCATGCCAGATTTATCATCTACACAGCTCATGTTTTTGTTTTCCCATTAAATTATTTATAAAAAAAAAAAAAAATAATTATTATTATTATTAATAAACTTATTTATTTGATGACAATCGGTTAATTGCCCCCGTGAGCATTGAACGAGACAAGTCGTGGGTATTGCATGTTTTGGCGAGCCAGACAATCAATCTGTTGGTCAGTCAGTCAGTCAATATGACAATCTCTACGTACGATGACAATGTTGTAGAGAATTATTGTATTAAGTAATACTGCTAAGTGGAAGGTTAAACATGAGGAAAATACAAAATGTATTACGTTGCCAATTTATATGAACTTCGACCCTTTCGGCCAGTGTTAAATCACTTGGCGAAAATATTTCAAAATAATTACAGTTATTCAACAATTGATTGTCATACTTAAACAATTTATTATTGCTATAATTAAAAAAATTATCAATTTTTTTTGGGTAAAACACACAAAAATAAAATTAGCTCACAGTCGAACGGATTGCGATTGTTTGGTTAAAGGGGGGGGGAATACATTTATGAAATCATCATGAATAGAAAAGATTAATGATTGAAATGATTTGTAATAAACAAATAGTCATGGGAAATTACTAACTATTTGTATTTTGAACAAGATTTTGACTGCGATTGTTTAACTTTCTAATCAGTTTCACAGTCTTCATTTTCTTTGTTGGTTCGATCGAAATCGATTTGAGCTTGATCGGTCTAAAAAACAAGTACCACATATTCTATATGAGATTTCGTATCTAATTCTCCAAAACTGGTTAAGGGATATAATGTCCCTAACTTATATGGACTTCCTCATATCGATGCACATAACAGAATTTTATTGCATTTGACGAACATTTAATTTGAATTTAATTTTTAATGAGTTCGCCAGTTGTGCTTTTTGTTTTTTGTTATTTTGGGCCTGTCCCAATCTGTGTGTGCGCTTCTATCCTACGTGATAATCGGTGATTATTGCCATTATTGTGGCCACCCACAGCCATACATAAAGTGACAACAACAACAACAATAACAAATGCTCGTCTGTAAATAAATAAAATTCAGTGCAAAAAGAATCAGAAGGAATATACCGTTTTGGTGGTTTTCAATGCAGTTACATTTTGCCAATTGGCAGTCGGCTTATTTATTTATTTATTTGTGTGTATTTAAAATTTTAATGATAGCCCCTTCCGATTACAACAATAACAAAATTCGCAAATAAACAAATTAACTCTAAAAATCATTGAATTTGCAATTACACACACACATGTGTGTGTCTGTGTTTGTGTGTGGATGTGTAAGCGTACGATTATTTAATGTAATTGTTTTGTTTATCATGTATGCAATTTACAAAATTATGCAGTTGTTAGGGAGGTATCGCAACAACAACAAAATACAGCAAAATATTTCCAAAGTGCTGCAGCAATAAATCAATTATTTAAATTTCAGCGCTCAAAACTTGTGATCGGCAGGAGGAACACATAAGTCATGGTACGGGGAAAGTGTATGCATTCATGTTTTTGTAATTAGTTCAGAAATTTAATGGGGGGAACGGCAACAGGAAAAAAGATTTTGGAAACTAATTGCATTTTGAATACTACAGTCATTAGTGGTGCAAGCTCGTCAGTCCAAAATAGCTGTGAAAATCAGTATGAGTTAGTCAAGTCGAGTGCAGTTTTAGGCATCGCAGATCAAAAGAAAGTGGGTGTTGAATATAGAAGTTGGCATGCTATTTCAAGAGAATTCAGAAGCTTCGAGATCTTTAACTGAGTTTAGCACTCCGGCAAAACTATGAGGGGTGTCCTCTTTCTAACACCACTTTTTTAATGGTGGACATAGATTTAATTCTTAAGATAAATAATATAACTTGCATTTTAATTTATACCCTTGCAGAGGGTATTATAAAATTGTGCGGATGTTTGTAACGCATTGAAGGAAGAATCTCCGACCACATAAAGTATATATATTCTTGATCAGCATGACGAGCTGAGTTCATTTAGCCTTGTCCGTCTGTCCGCCCGTCCGTCTGTCCGTCTGTCTGTTTCTATGCTATCTCCTCCGTCAGTATTAAAGCTATCCTCACCAAACTTTGCACGAAGTCTTTTGGTACAAATACGCTACACATTTATCGGAACCGGCCGGATCGGATGACTATAGCATATAGCTGCCATAGGAACGATCGGTCGTAAAACTAGTCTTAGTGAGAAAAACTTTTTTGTTTTTAATGAAAATGCCTATTTTGTTTTTAATGAAATATGACCCTTATCATTGGCATACATGAGAAAACTTATTGTTTATACTTTTACACAATTCTACAAAGTTTGGTCGAAATCGGATGACTATAGCATATAGCTCCCATAGGAACGATCGGTCAAAAAACTAGTTCGAGTGAGGAAAACTTTTTTGTTTTTAATGAAAACGTCCTTTTTATTGGCATACTCTTATTTGATATACTTTAACACATTTCTACAAAGTTTTGTCAAAATCGGATGACTATAGCATATAGCTGCAGTATGAATGATCGGTCGAAAAAGAAGTTCTAGTTAGAAAAACTTTTTGTTTTAAATGGGATCGCCTTCGTTATTAACAATGTATTATGCTTTTCAATGATTTCATCAAGTTTTGTCGAAATCAAACATTATATTGTATAGACCCCATAGAAAATGACTAATGTTAAACCTTTTCGGGGTAGTGATTTCAGATCTGAAGTCAGATTTGTTGTTATCAGCTTCAGTTTTTGACACGTCTATTTTTTAATAAGAAAACCATAAGAAAAACCACTGCTATTTATCAAAAAATCAGTCACGTAACTATTAAAGTGTTCATACTGTATCAACCTTCTTATTTGTGGACCATCAAAGATACCGGCTTTAAGTTTCTCTGTGCTCAAATATAACAATCATAGCTCAATAACAATCAGCTTGATAGCATAAAATAACAATCATCTTGATGATTTGATGGTTCCTGCCACATCATTGGTGTTTGATACTTAAAATGGGGTCTTTTCTCATTCGCCCATAATCTCAAAGACTCCACTCATGTTTTACATACCATTTGAGTCACCCAGTACTTTTCACGGGTATTGTAATTTTAACGAAAATATAGTCAACGTAGTATCGGAGCACAAATACATAGGAATAAATTTCACCCCTCGGCTGTCTTTTAAAAAACATATTCAAACAAGAAATAAAGTAACCACAGCAACTATCAATGCAACATGGAACAGATTTGTAAACAACAATGAAATAAGACTTAAATCAAAGTGGCATTTATTTAACGCTTCCTGTAGGGGAGTGCTGTCTTATGAAGGTGGATACGCTAAACAGATACTTTTCCACGCTCTGGAAAGGGGCATGGAAGATGGCCACTTGTATACCTATTCCCTTAACCTTAAATATGTTGCAAAAACTTTGTACGAATATAGAAGCAACAGACGCCCCAATATCTTGTCTAATAAAATAAATGAAAAAAATAAGGGAAAGTTAACTATGGCGCGGCCGAAGATTTTATACCCTTGCAGCATCCATTGAAAACCAAAAAGTTTTTTTAACTAAGACTACTTTTGGGACCTTACTTTTCTAAGAAAGCTATACTATATAGAGGTCCGATTTCAACCAAACTTAATGGAATCATGGAAAAGCTCAACAAACTAACAATAACAAAATTTGTAGGCGATTCCATTTAAAACAAACAAGTTTTCTCACTAGAGCTTTTTTTTCGACCGATCATTCATACTGCAGCTGCACTCAGAAAAAAATTCGCCATCAATTTTAAAAAATCGCCTTATTTTAAAATTTGCCCTGGTATTTAGAAAAATTTTTTAAAAAACAGAAAAAGTTTTTCTAAAACTAAGAAAAATATTCCAAAAAAAATTTTTTTTGAAAAAACTTTTCTAAAAACAAGAAAAGCCAAGATTTTTCTGATAATTAGGCCGAATTTTTCCAAAGTCTTTTTATTAAAAATAGGGCAAAATTAATTTTTTTAAACAAAATAGTAGCCCTTAAAGAGAACACTGTAATTTCTTAAAAACAGGAAAATTTTCTGGAACTAATTTTCTTAAAAATATGGCAATAGTAGCCATTGCTTTTAGAAAAAAAGGTGTTAAGCTTCAGGAATTTTTGCTCCACTGCAAAAATATAAGTAGCCCATTCAGACTTTCAACGCTGTGAAATAGCCTAACCGTCTAAGCGCCCGCCGTCGTTGCGCGCGACAAAGGTCTTGGGTTCTAGTCCCAGTCAGTCCCTGAAAATTTTTATTTATTTAAATAAAATTAATCAAAGCAGCTGGGGTGTTGCTCGAACGAAGCGGACCTGGAGCTGGACCGGTGGTGGACTTGGACCTGGACCCGGTGGTGGACCTGAACCAGTGGTCTTAAACAATTTTTTTCTGCTTTTAAGAAAATACCTTTCTAAGATTCAGAAAGAGATTCTAATTGTAAAAAAAAAGTAGCCCTTTGTTTAAGAAAATCTTTCCATAATGTTTAGAAATTATTTTTCTAAATTTTAGGGTGAGTCGCCTTAGGACGGACTTCAAAGGCGAATTTCTAATTTTAGGGGCTAATTTGGGACTTTTTTTATGAGTGTAGAGCTAACTAAAACCAAACTCTTCGCTAAGAAAGCAACAACTCCCACAGTTTCGTGCAAACCAATTCAGCTTTAAATAAACCGTCTTTATCATTTTCCGCTCCATTGTTAATAAATTCCAGTTTTAAATTTCTGTGAAATACCTTCGTAAATCGTACTGGTTATTCCCCCAATTCGCATAAAATTATGCACTCATCGCTGAATGTATGTATATCAAGCAATATAAGGCTTATTTGCGGTTTTGTTTCTGAGAAAATTTGACGCGTACGTGTGACATATTTTCTGGAGGCGCCGCCGATAAGGCGCTCAGACGACGACGACGACAGACAGCAAAAACAACAATCCCACAGATATAGATATATGTACACCAAACTGACAGTTGTCGTAGGTATTACAGTACGAGCTGGCATTCAAAGGCGAGTTCGCATTGTAGTTATCTGCGACGCTCGTGACGAAATAATTGCGTTCGTCCACAATCTTCGATGTAAATAATTACAGCGAATTCGCCCGAAACGCAAATTGTGACTAATAAAGACGACGATGAAGACGATGATGATGATGATATGGAAGGTACTTCGCTTTTTTGCGTGGTCGATAAGTCGCAATCGATGCGTATGATTTATGGGTTGATGGGAATGAAGGTCGGTTAGCGATAGCTGCCACCCCACGCTTCTGTGTCCTGATGGATAATTAAGTCTGGTTCGTGGGCGCATTAATTGCCACTGCCAGGAACAGACAGGGAGTAGCTACAAAATGTGCAGTTTGTGTTTATAAAGCGTAAAATGAAATTATCATCGTCCATATTCAATTATCCCGGGCAATGAAAGGACATGCGGGTAATGCAATCTAAAGTGTTGTTGTCATAAGGGTGTCCAAGCATGTTCATTGACCTGCTGTTTGATAATTATTAGGTAAATGGAGCTGAAGAATGGCTAAGGGGGCCTTACCACCTGTTGGACCTTTACCTCTTTTTGCCCGCCAGATAACCCTGACTTGACATAATTCTCAAAACAATTGCATAACTCGTCGGTCACTCGGTCATGATGTCTGTCCCACCTTGTCCCTTTGTCTGATCGTCTAGACGCTTTTAATTTGCGTAATCAAAACACAAGAACGACTGACAATGAGAGACAAATTTCAACAACAACAACAACAAATTTTCCCTAACACATCGGTGGAAAAAAAATAAAGAAAAACCGTCTGCAAGAGTCAACAACAATTTTTTATAAATAATGCAAAAAAAACACACACTAAAATCACCTCCTCAAGTACAACAACAAAATTACAAATTAAAATGTGAGAGAAGGCAACCAAGAACAACAAACCCTGGCGCCCTGCTCTGTGTCTTCTATATAAATAGAAACTAGAGGGCCAAGCTATACATCAGCTGTACCGAATATCTTACACCCTTGCAAAGGGGCGTATATTTCAAGGTATCCAATTCGACCTTTGAAAACTTATTGGGAATCAGAGAATTACTTTTGAAGATGCTTTTCTTGGAACGAATCAATAAATACTGTCATATCGCATATGCAAATATTGATTCTATATAATTTTATGTATATGAAAACATAAACTAAGGTAGCCTAAGCCCATCCGAAGTATTCTTCTTTTTGTTGTAAATGTACTCTTATCGTAAGAGTATAGCGATTTCCTAACCCAATTGCAAGCATTAATAACTAAAGAATAAGAACGGCATAGAAGATTTTTTTGTTTATTTTAAATTTTATTTTTTTTGAATTTTTAATAAAATTGAATGAATTAAGTTATGTGTTTTGAAAAGAGGTGAAATAATACCTCATGCAACTGGGTTAAGTTTGAGATAAAGGAAATGATATTCGACTGAATTTTAAGTAACTTATTCAAACATCAAGCTTGACCTTGACCCAAAAGCAATGTATTATTCGCAGACTCTTTAGCTTGCACTCGCTTCTTGGTAAATTAAAACTAAACATTCAACATGAAGCGCTACTTTCTACCAAATAAAGGTATCCTAATGTAATTATTCCATATATGCTGTTCACCTGTTATAAAAATAAAAATACATAAACAAAATTAAAATAACTGGCCCCCACAAAACATGCGCCAATGCGATTATCATATATCAAGTTGGACTCCAAACCAAGCAAGTGCTTTCGAAGCACAGTGTGGGAATGCGACTGGAAACCGGAATGATAAAGAACGTGCTTTGATCAAATGCAACTCATTGTAAAAGATAATAGGTGGCGTCGAAAGTCTAATATTAAACCCCCCTATTATCACAAAATACGACACAGTATTAGCTTAGGATTAGCAGTAAGAGCTTAAAGAAAACTATGTAATATTCAATATTTACACAACCTTATTAATCGGAAGAAATAAGACCTCGCACTTAATTTTCTTAAGCAATTTGGAAATTAGAGTCTGGAGTCAGTATTAAGGAGAGAATAAGAAGCCCTGTGTGCGTTGTACGCCTTTCGGTAATGCAAGAAGTTTTGCGATTTGGGGCCAAAACTGGTTTCAATCACAACATTTTTGCGAAAGTGATGCTTGGAGCATGGCTGTAAAGACCAAAAAAAATGCCGAAAAATGAGATCGAACAATTTCAAAGCTTAACAAGATGGAAAACTTTCCTTTGAAATCTTTCTTGAATGTCTAAACTACGGAGTTTTTAATAGAATTATAAATAGAATAGACTATAATATACTCTGGACATGTGAAGTGCAGCCCATCACCGTTGCGACCGGTGCAGCCCACAATTGTTTGGTTTCCTTATAACTCGACTATCGTTCATCCGATCTTTACCATTCCTTTGGCTGACCGATAAATAATCCTGATGACTAAATATGTCCAGAAGGAACGAACCTTCTATCTATTAAACTGTGGGAGATATGACGTTTTTTTCAATTTGCGGGGGCGGGAGGGGCGTGGCAAAAATCTATACAAATATATAAAAGTGAAAGTATGTTTGTATGTTTGTCCCTTATGTGCTTCTAAAGCGCAGAACCGATCTTCTCGAATTTTTCACAGTTAGTTCTTGTCGATCAGGAAAGTGTCATAGGCTATGTCTCATGTCTGTGAAATGGTCCAAAAACCGCGAAATTTGCAAAATTATACCGTTCATCCGATAGCAATGAAAATGTGGGAATGGTTGAACGCTTGGCGGGGAAGGTTTCTAAGTTGAAAACATTTGCGGAAAATGGTTGCGGAAAACCGCGAAAATCGCAAAATTTTCGTTTTCGCTAAAACTTTGGGAAATTGATCGACGCTTGCCCGGGAAGGTTACCAAGTCGAAAGAACTGCAAAATTTGCAAAATGTTCGTTTGTTATAACACTTCGGAGAATGTTTGGACGCTTGCGCGTGAAGGATTCTGATTTGAAGAAAAGGCATCAGGACGCATCATGAACGTCCACTCGCATCAACCCATATCCCAAAAAAAGGGAAAAGTTAACTTCGGCTCGGCCGAAGTTTTGTATACCTTTGCAGCTTCCATTGAAAACAAAAAAAATTTTCTAAGACTACTTTTTGGGCATTACTTTTCTATGGGATCTATACTATGAAGATGTCTGATTTCGATTAAACTTGGTGAAATCATGGAAAAGCATAATACACTGTTAATTGCGAAATTTGGAGGCGATCCCATTTAAAACAAAAAATTTTTCTCACTAGAACTTCTTTTCGACCAATCATTCATTCTGCAGCTATATGCTATAGTCATCCGATTTTGATAAAACTTTGTAGAAATGTGTCCAAAGTATATAAAATAAGTGTATGCCAATACAAAGGACGTTTTCATTAAAAACAAAAAAGTTTTCCTCACTCGAACTAGTTTTTCGACCGATCGTTCCTATGGGAGCTATATGCTATAGTCATCTGATTTCGACCAAACTTTGTAGAATTGTGTAAAAGGATATAAAATAAGTGTATGTCAATGATAATTACGTTTTCATTAAAAACAAAAAAGTTTTTCTCACTAGAACTAGTTTTTCGACCGATCGTTCCTATGGCAGCTATATGCTATAGTCATCCGATTTCGACTAAATTTAGTGAAATAATGGGAAGGGATAGTAAACTGTTAAAATTCGTACCTTGGAGGCGGTTCCATTAAAAACAAAAAAGTTTTTCTCACTAAGACTAGTTTTTCAACCGATCGTTCCTATGGCAGCTATATGCTATAGTTATCCGATCCGGCCAAAAGACTTCGTGCAAAGTTTGGTGATGATAGCTTTAAAACTGACGGAGGAGATAGCATAGAAACAGACGGACAGACGGACAGACGGACAGACGGACAAGGCTAAATGAACTCAGCTCGTCGTGCTGATCAAGAATATATATACTTTATGTGGTCGGAGATTCTTCCTTCTATGCGTTCCAAACATCCGGACAATTTTATAATACCCTCTGCAAGGGTATAAAAATTTTAAAAGCATACACTTTAAGCGACCATATATATTAATTTAATTCGAAAGTTTAATACCGAAATAAAATGATGACTGAACCCCGATTCAAACCTGATCCCTGGTTCAGCGATCTTCTGAACCCGAACCCAAAAAGTTTCGCGGGGTCAACCCTTTCTGAGGAGTGAACCCTTTTTGATTTTTAGGAGGTTTGCAGCTTTGATTTTTAGTATAAGTTTGGGAGCAGTGCAACTACAACAAAAACTAACAGTCGATGAGCCAGAAACACAGTGCGCCATACGCCGAAGCGCAATGGATTTGTTGTTTTAACTCTCAATATCAGCAACTTTTCCAAACATAATTTTATAAAAAACTAAATTCTCACAACATCTTCGGTGTTAAATGAAATAAAATGTTGATAAAAACTAGATCAGGGGGCTTACAACCTGTTATAAATTGTAAGACTCGGTTCGCGGACCGCTTACTGTGATGATCGAACCAAAGGATTTGGTTGGAATCTGTGTTCAAAGATTGCTAGATAGTTGACAGACTTTTGGCAGAAGATTTTTGTTCAGAAGATCGCGTTCAGCTTGCTTAGCTATGTAAATCATCAGTTATTAGTCGAATGGACCTAATTCCTTACTGTTTTCATTCATGATTTTTGGAAGGTAGCCTCATCTTCTACGTATTTACATAAAAGTACAAGATTTGGTTTGTCATTTTCTACCTTGACTTATGTTTTAATGCCTTTACAATTTCCGGCTACCCTAGTGTGGACAACCCTACTTTAAGCAGAATGCTGCTGTAATCTGAAGTAGATGTGAAAGATAGTGTTTATAATAATATTCTTTTTATTATTCTAAACGGAATTAATTAAAAACAATAACTGACCTATACTACGTAGCTGTTTTTTACATTAATCATTCTCTTCTAAGAATTAACTGATTGCGAAAAAATGAACCGACCTTTAAGTGATTAAGTCAATACATATTAATATATATTAGAACTATCGGTTGACAGAAGTTCAAACATCAAAAACAATTTCCTGAGCGTACTATGTATTCTACTTGATAGTGCTGCTTCCAGATTGCCCTACGCGACAACACATTTGCCTTTGCCTTCTGCTTGGAATTCATTTATTAACTGACGTCAAAGAGACGTCACGATATTATCGGGTGCCATTGGGCTCGACAGTTTTCAGTTTCAGTTGTTGTTGTGTTTGGTTGGCCCCATTAGATGCGCTCGTTTGCAAGTGTTTGCCCGTCTTTGCTCTTTTTTTTTTGTAGTTATTCGCCGATTTGTTTTGCTTGTGTCGTTTTGCTTTTTGCCACTTCCTTCTCAGTGTTTCTGTTAGATGCACGAAGCTCTTGGCACCTTGGCATGAATTTTCAACAACAGCAACGACACCGACATCATTAACTTCATTAACAAGTGCATTGTAAATGGGGTTTTTCGCGAGCCGGATTTCGCCCCCGAAAACAGAGACCAAAACATAACAGATAAACATGAGATTTTGCCCAATTTATTTTTGACTTTTTTTTATATATTTAAATTTTCATGCAAATTCCTAATGAGCACGAAGGTCACAACTGACTGGTTGGTATCTGTCACAGTGTTTCACTCACATTTATCAATTTTTGGCTTTTTCGGTAATTTCTAATTTATGCGTTTTGGTTGCGCTTCGTTGAGTTATTTGCTCGATTTGTGAATGAATACATACAATTTGTATATGTATAAAGATCACAGTAAATAATATCGCTTTGTATTTTTTTTAATTAGCACCAGAGAATTGATTTATGTCACACACATTTCAATATTCTGTTTAAATTGCAATTTTTAAAGAAGTTTTATATATAAAAATATTTTTGCCTTTCGTTTGGCAATTTGAGCCAGATGAATGTATGCGCGGGGGTGAGGGCTTGGAGGAGAATTGGGCGATTCCAAATATTTTGCACCATTGTGAATCACGAATATATCGAGTGTCATGCGTACATAAATAACAATGAAATTTTGGTTAATGAGGCAGCTGAAATTAATGCTGTGACGCAATTGAACTTTGCACTGTGAAAGTTGTCATTAAAAACCATAAAAGCGCAGTGATATTTTTGAAATAATTTAAAATGGAATACCAAATTAGGGAACAATAGTGGAACACGAGGTTTTTCGAAGCTTTGTGAAAGGAGAGTAAAGGTTCCAAAGCATAGGATTGGTTTCTCAAATTTTCATATAGGAAATTGTCGCTGAGGCCTTAAAACAGCTACACAGATAATCATCCCTCTCCTTGTTAGGTGTCCTTACCCTTGATGAGTCAACTTTAATGGCCACATAACCACTTAAGGGGGTATTGCTGCTTGGAAGCCTGTTCTTGGACCTTTTTCCTCCACTTCGGATCATCTGAAATGGAAAAAGTAAACGGCGTTAGATTCAGTACAGATGTAATTCGGGCCCCCATTTCAAACATAATTTTACGATTTTTTTTTCACAAAATGGTGGCCATTGAAAAATGAAAAATCGATTTTGGGCAATTTCTTTTGTAGTTTAGTGTAAAAAAAAATAGTACAAAAATTTTTAAAATTATGATTGAAATAGGGGCCATAATGGTGACAATTCTGCATCGATTTCACATTGTTTTATCAAAATCTGTTCAGAACTACGGGCGCATTCAGTGCTGCCAGCTCAAAAAAACGTGGTTTCGAGTTAAACGCGTTTAAAGTTTGCAGTTGCTAGGCAAATCGCGTCGCTATGGGTCATTGAAAGGGCTATATCTTCTAAAGTATTTTAAATTTCTAAAAATCCTTTTAGGGCGATATTCTCAAATATCAAATATCTCAAAAAGCCAAAAAGATGTGTGAGTGTGTCTAACACTCACGGGGATTTGATGTGAAACATGTTATATACGATATGCTCCGCCTCTCATATTCTTGCGGTTGTGCGTTACTTTATACTCCATATTTAAAACTCCGATCTCAGTAATCGATAACAGTACTCGATTCTAAGTATTCAATACTAAGTTCTCGATATTAAGAACTCGATACTCAATATTTTATACTCAACATTAAGTACCCGATACCAAGTTCTCAATTCTAAGTATTCCGTACTAAGTGCATACAGTACTCGATACTTATTACTCAACACCAAGCACTCGATACTTAGTACTCGATTCAAAGTATCCGATACTATGTAATCGATACTAAGTACTCGATACTTGTTATTCGATACCAAGTACTCGATACTCCGTACTCGATTCTAAGTATTCGACTAAGTATTCCGTACTTAGTACTCGATTCTAAATATTCGGGTCTAAGTACTCGATGATAAGTTTTAGATACTTAGTATTCCGTCTGTATGTTTGTGATTGTTTTTGTGTTTGTTTTTTTTTTGTGTTTGTTTTGGAGTTTGCTTTTGAGTTTGTTTTTTTTGTGTATGTTTTTGTGTTTGTTTTTGTCTTTGTTTTGTCTTTGTTCTTGGTCTTTGTTTTTGTGTTTTTGTTTTGTTTGTCTTTGTGTTTTCTTTAGTGTTTTTTTTTTGTGTTTGCTATTGTGTTTGTTATTGTCTTTGTTTTTGTTATTGACTTTGTTTTGTATTTGTGTTTGTATTTGTCTTTGTTTATTTCTTTGTTTTGAATTTTTTTTTTCTTTGTTTTTGTGTGTGCTTTCGTTTTTTTTTTTTCATTGTCTTTGCTTTTGTGTTTGTATTTGTCTTTGTTTTTGTGTGTGCTTTTTTTTTTTTTCTTTTTGTATGCAAACCATGGTTGGGTGATCTTCTAAAGATACACCATGCACCGTTGCATGGGGCATGCCCGATTCGTTCTATGGAACGCCTACGGACTAAAACCCAACCAGCCGCCTTCTGACCTGTTATTCTTCCGCCGGGACTGCCAATTGAGGTATTACTACGGTGGGCAGGTAGTGACATTTCACCACATGAACACCACATGTTTTGCAGACTCTACTGGCTTCGATTGAGCCATTCCTCTATACTGGGAATTAGTTGGTGGGTCCGTCTTCCTTTATCCGACATGTCCCATCTCTCTTGCCATGCTCGCAGACTCGTGTTATGCGCCTCTTGCGCGGATATTCCTGTCCTTCGTGCCTTAATAGCAATAGCCTTGCGTGCTTTCGTGTGTATGTGTGTGTGTGTGCGGGTGTGTGTGTTCTGTGTGTGCGCGGTTGAGTGTGAGGCTCACCTCGCCATCCCCTCCCTCCGCCCATCGTGACGCGTCACGCGTGACGCTGAAATCAAATTCTACCCCCTACTAGAATCCTCCGTACCGAAACTCAAGATGTTTCACATCAAAAATCGAAAAAAAAACTTTTGCCAAGCTGTAATACCCCCTTAAGGGGGGATATACATGTAAACTGTTAAAATTAAGGTATTTTTTATGATTATTTTTTAAAGGGAATAATCAAGCAACCATCGTGGCACTGCGGATGTATTTAAAGGTGGTATAAAAAAGGTTACACAGATTTTTTCATAAAAAATTTTTTCAAAATGGCGGACTTATGGAGTATGTGCCACAGCGTCTCGATCTTTGAGTTTCCCGGTTATGGACAGGCTAGAGCTCGTAATACGAGTCTGAAATCAAAAAAGCAAAACTATTTGTTTTTACTATAAGTTTATCTTCTATTTGAACCTATAACCCCCGAAAGAAATGATGGCATAAAAATTAAATACAGTTTTGAACAAAAAGAAGTAATTCACAGGTAAGAATATTTCATTTCCTACCCCCTGAAAAATAATAAAAAAGATTTTTTGTACAATCATGTAGGTTCAAATGGAAGAGAATTTAATACTGAAGAGAATAAGCTTTAATTCACTCCGATATGTTGCATAGTTTTTTGTGAATCGTGTCCAGAAGAAAGAAAAAAACGCAAAGATGTAAAGTGGAAAAAAAGCCGTTTACCTACGCGCTCTACGCTCGAAGCCAGTTTTAGTTCCTCGCTTACATGCTCGATCTGAGCCACTTAGAGCTTGAATTCAAATTTAAAATTTTCACAGCATATTCTCCAGATGATAAACTATTTTTTAAAGCAAAAAAAAATTTTGGTCAAAAAATTTCGATTTACATGTATATACCATTAAATAAACAAAAAAAATATAAAAAAATGTATTACATTTAATCAATTTTTTTCCAAAGAATTTCCTAGAGATAATCTTCGCCAAAAACCAAACACAAATTAAATCCCATACTCATAAACTCGCACCCCCCTGAGGAAATACAATGAAATGTAATTCATATGGCACTAACAGTAACGACAGCACCGACTTCCACCGTATACTAGAAGAGGCATGTAAACAACGCTTTTCCGAGAACCGACAACATAACCGCAATGTAATCACATCACTGCGATAAGTGACACCCATTTATCGCATAGTTTATAACGCGTTCTTCAATATCAATATCGTGTAAAAACTTCACCCTTATTATTTTTTTTTGTTTTGCGCAAAACAATTCCGGTGAAGAACCGCATAACCACACACTGCCAAGTGGCGACATCCGCGGCTGTAAACATTTACTGATAATAACCCCGACGTCGCCAATAAACATAAATATATATATATCACACACAAGTCAAAGTTTATGTTTAGCCAGATTAATCATGCTGCTATACTGGGAATGTCATCCAATGCAGGGTTTAATATTTGCACTGTTTTATGGCTAAGCACACACACCTTGCAGTGCGCCTCAGAGAAAATGTAGAAAAGCAAATGCGGTTTACGTCACCAACCTTTGTTTAACCCAATAGGTGGGGGGTTAGAATTGAAAAACTATATTTGTTAAGACGGGTATATTTAATTTTAGATCTAGTTGGATAAAGTTTCGATTTGTCAAGACTTATAATTAAGGCTGCAAGCCCAAAAATTTTTTCGGAATTCCGGTCTGCGGGTTCGAAACGGAAGTTACCAATGGTTAAGGTTCGGAAATTTGAGGTTCAAGGTTTTGGTTCGAACCTTGGTTCAGCCCATATTTAGCACAATATTAATAAAAAACAAAAAACAATAAATTTATCTTCGATTTCGAACTATAAACTACACAAATCGTATGGGAATTGGCTAGTTTTTGGATCAAAGTATAATTTGCTGTGAAGTAAAATTCCATTTTGTACATATGAAAAATACTACCAATATTATGATAAGCTCTTCTTTTGATAATCATTAAATAAGCTTTGGAGTCAAGGATCTTTAAAAACAGAGGCTATTATGAATGGAGTTATTCGATAAATTATAAGTATAAGTTGTTCTGAACGTTCTCCAAGATTTTTTATTGAACTTTCGTGCCGATTGTAAGAGTCAGTCGCCCAAAACCGATTCGATAACAGCGAATTCGCTAGACCGTAGGTCATATTTTTTCATGTCTAATTTTTTTTGATCCGAACCGAAATTTTAGGTTTAGAACTGGTTTTGGTGCAGCTTTTATTTTTAAAGATTAAAAACTTTAAAAAAATTATTTAAAAAAAACCCCGGAAAGGAAGGGGTGAGTCACACCTAATGAAATATCAAATATTACACCTACTTCGATTAATGGCCTCAACTAGGACCCAAAAATGTGGGCGTTCAAAATCAAAGTTAAATCAAAGTTTTTCATATATTCCAGCTCTACAAAAAGCTGATGTTGACAGCCATGCTCCCATTTTCGCATTCCCGAAAGTTTTGCGATTAGAAACCGGTTTTCCGACCAAATTCGCTTTCCAAATCGCAAAATTGCTGCGAATGCGAAAATGGAATAGTGGCAGTTAGGATATGAATTTTTGTCATGTTACTTAAACAGGATCGTAATTTACATTTTATTAATAGTTCATCAACCTGACAAGAAAATTGAACCAATTGGGATTGCCGACGAGTCTCTGCTGAATGGCATTAATTGCAAGGATTAAGATGATCTGTGGCTTTTATACTTTTATCAAAAATCAACCCTTACACAAATAAACTTTAACATTTTTCAAATTATTTCCCCAAAGGTGAGCTAACGCAGCAATCGATACGCAGAAAAAAGATCACCAAATTGATCTTATAGTTTAAAAAATGTCAATATTTTCATATCAAAGTGATACTGTTTAGTATCAATTTGATCCTGTAGTATTACATTGATATTAATAGTATTTTATTAATATGTGAAAATATCAAAATGATATGTAAAGTGCCCTTGATGTGATTTCAGATCAAAGTAAACATCAAAAATCTGAGAGCAGAGTAAAATACACAGCGTTTTTATAGTAAATCTAGAATCTAAAAACCAAATATGATACATATGGGTATTTCCATGATGACGCACATGACCATCGTACGCATTTAAAGCGGAATAAAAGTAAAAAATAAATTTTTTCTTCTGCTACTTTAAATTATAGCTCCAAGATAAAGCTTATCAAATAGCGATTCCCGATACTAAAAATGGAAGTGTTTTTTTGGGCATCAAGTGCAGAACTCAGCGAATCTTGCCATAATTTTTTTGTGCGACTAATTTTTAAGTGTTTTCAACCAATTTTACAGTATATTAGTAGGGTGGTCCATCTAGTGTTTGGAATTTGAACTATTCATAATTTGACTTTAAAAACGTCAAATGTCATTCGGAAAGCGACTTATATTTAGTAAAAACTTTGACATTTACGAAATGGGTCGCTATTCGCTTGGAGAAAGTTGGAAAATATTAAAAAACATATTTCCAAAGTGGTGAGTCCTCGACTCAAGCAGTGCGAAATTTTGAAAAAAAACATTTAACAAAAAAATTTTCCGAAAACTCAATTTGTGGATCACTTCGTGGAGCGAGTTCGTAAAACTGGAATGTTGGTGGATAAACCAACCCGTGTACGTACTCGTCCAGTGCGCTAGACCGAAGACATTGCTGCGGTTGCTGAAAATGTGCGTGAACAACCATCGACGTCAACTCACCATCGGTCTTAACAGTTGGACATTTCGCGCACATATTTGATGCGAAATTTGCATAAAGACCTTGCATTGAAGAAATAAAAAGTTCAATTGGTGCAGCAGCTAAAGCCAATTGACCATCCGAATCGGGTACTGTTCGCCAATTGGGCGGTATATCTTTTGGCCGAAGATAGTGAATTTTACCGAATAATCATATTTTCGGATGAAGCACATTTCCACCTTGGGGGTTATGTTAATAAACAGAATTGTGCGTCTTAATTAAAAAAAGGCTGAAAAATGGTCCCAAAACCGCGATATTTGCTAAATTAAACCGTTCATCCGATTACGATGAGACTTAGAGAAATGGTAGGACGCTTGCCTGCAAAGGTTTCTAAGTTGAATTAATGTCCGGAAAATGGTCCAAAAACAGCGAAATTTTGCGAAACTAAACCGCTCATACGATTGCTATGAAACTTTGGTGAATGGTTGAACCCTTTCCCGGGAAGGTTTCTAAGTAGATGAAATGGTCGGAAAATGGTCCAAAAACCGCGAAATTTGCATAATGTTCGATTGTGATGAAACTTTGGGGAACGGTTGGACGCTTGCCCGTGAATGTTTCTAAGTTTAAAAATAGGGGAAAGTTAACTTCGGCTCGGCCGAAGTTTGCAGTTTGTTTTTCTAACGAAGACTACTTTTCGGACCTTACTTTTCCATGGGTACTATATAGGTGTCCGATTTCGACCAAACTTAGTGCAATCATGGAAAAGCATAACAAACTGTTAATTTCGAAATTTGGAGGCGATCCCAATTAAAACAAAAGCGTTGTTCTCACTAGAGCTTCTTTTTCGACCGATCATATTCATACTGCAGCTATATGCAATAGTCATCCGACTTGGACAAAACTTTGTAGAATTGTGTAAAAGTATACAAAATAAATATATGCCAACGAAAGAGACGTTTCCAATAAAAACCAAAAAGTGTTTCTCACAAGAAATAGTTTTTAGACCGATCGTTTTTTTGACAGCTATATGCCATAGTCATCCGATCCGGCCGGTTCCGACAAATGTGCAGCGTATTTGTACCAAAAGACTTCGTGCAAAGTTTGGTGAGGATAGCTTTAAGACTGACGGAGGATATAGCATAGAAACAGACGGTCAGAAGAACAGACGGACGGACAGGGCTAAATCAACTCAGCTCGTCATGCTGATCAAGAATATATACACTTTATGTGGTCGGAAATGCTTCCTTCTATGCGTTACAAACATCCGGACAATTTTATAATACACTCTGCATGGGTATACAAAATGGCCGAAAAATTGTCAAAAAACCGCGAAAATTGTTTAATTAAACCGTTCATCTTTGGGGAAATGTTGTCCGTGAAGCTTTCTAAGTTAAAAAAATGGCTGGAAAATGATCCAAAAACCGCGAAATATTCAAAATTATACCGTTCATCCGATTGGAATGAAACTTTGGGGAATGGTTGAACGCTTGCCCAGGAAGGCAAGCGAAAAATGGTCCAAAAACCGCGAAAATTTACAGTTTTGGTACAACTTTGGGCAATGGTTCGACGCTTGTCCGGGAAGGTTTTCGTTGGTTTAAGTACGAGTTCAAATTACAAGCACAAATGCATAGCATATTTTGAAAAGCATACACCGGAAATTCCGGCCCGGCATTTAATATGTAGTTACAGTGTACAAAATATTATTGCTTCGAGTTCAAAATGTTAAAAGCGTTCAAAATGTTAAATAACATGTTTTCTAATTGTCGAAAATGTTAGTATTAGAAACACATATAGGTATTCACGACCCCCAGTTGAGCTGTGGAGTTGTTTTTTACAAGTCGAAAACTAGAAGAATAATCCAAAACAATTTTACTGACAAGTTTTCAAAAAATTTAAATTTTAGCAATTCAACAACTCCACAGCTCAACTGTGGGTCGTGAATACCCAAATTTGGTCAATTTTGTTTGCTTAAAATTCCTACTGTTGTTTATCAATGTTTATTTTTCTGACATTTATTTTAAAGAAGCCTGTTCAAAACATTTTAAACATTCATAAAACGAACATAATACAAAACAATGCTGACTGTTCTAAACATTGTTTAGAACTCAATGTTTTTTACTTTGTGTGTTATTTACGAACCCTGGTTTATAGAACCCTGGTTATAGAAGAAATGTTCGGGAAATGGTCCAAATACCGCGAAATTTAAAAAATGTTCGATTGTGATTAAACTTTGGGGAATGATTAGACGCTCGCCCGCGAATGTTTCTTAAATGAGGAAAAAGGCGAAAATGGTCCAAAAACAGCAATATTTCAAAAACTATACCGTTCATCCGATTAGCCCGTTAAGCTTTCTAAGGTTCAAAAATCCCGAAATTTACGCTTACCAAACCAAACGTACAAAAAAGTCACGAAATTTGCAAAATTTTAATGAATTTAGATTTTAATGAAGACTAGTAAATAGAGGAAAAGATCGAATAGTCCAAAATGTTTATATCGATTTGCAGCCAGTCAAACCAATCAGAACCTTGCTAACTCGAATCAAAATATTGTACTAAAAATTTTCCTGCTAGTGTATCAAATTTTCGTCTTACTTAAACATGGCTTGACCTATTTTCAAGGGCAACTTATCTTTGCATTTTCACACTATTTAAAAATTTTGTATTTCTAGGTCTTATTTACATTTGTGCTTAAATAGTTTGACGTTTGTATTTTATATTTACTTTTCAATAGTTTTTTTTTTTCGTTTAGTTTGCTTGCATTTTGATTATTATCTTAATCTATTGACGTCAATTTGTTTTTGTTTTTGCCTTTTGATGCTGAATGGGGTGGGTTGGTCGTGCGTCGCTCTCTAAATAAATATTATGCTTAATAATTTCTTTATTTGTTTTCAAATTAACTTTAAAACACTTCACATGAGTTATTTTTGTATCTACAAAAGGCAAAAAAAATTTGCACATTTCGCCCTCGACAGATTCGTAGAATTCATTTATCACAGTTTGAACATTTGCTATTTATTGCTGTACAATTGTTGCTGCTCTCTGTCTCTCCCTCTGTTTTTTTTTTTTGTTTTTGGCACATGTTTTGATTATTTTTATGAAAATTAAAATGCGTTTGCTTGTAATTAGCTGGAGGAGGCACGCTTTTCCTGGAACCAGCGTGCGCTCATTGCCATTTCGGGCAAAAAAACAAACACCGTTGACGCTGCCGGATGATGATTGCTTCGGCGATGAGGTAATCTCTCTTTCAGCGTGCAAAGAGCATTCTTTGGTCAGCCAATTACTCAATTTGATTTTGCAATTAACAGCTGTAGAAATGGACATGGAATTGGTCTCCAGATGCTGATGACTCAGGGCTCTAGAAATGCCGAGTGAACAATTAACAGCTGGGTTGGCGAATTGAAATTAAGATTGGCATTGGTTTACTTAATGACGGCGCTATTTTGCCGCCAGTTAAAGTCGCTTGGAAATGCAGCTGTGGCAGCTGTAAAGTGCAAATCTGTACTGTACACGTTGAGTTGAGGTTTTGAAAGACATGTGTGGTCCATTAAAAGCCGTTTTAGGGTTGGGTTTGCTGGGTGTGTGGTTTAATATGCTGTTTAGTCGAAGGGGAAAAGGTGTTGCTAGCAACAAAAATCAGAATGAACAACGATGGACCTTTCGGTCAGAATCAATTGCAGCTACTTTGATTTTTTTCAGATTAATTTAAAACTAAGCTGCAGTACTTTTTGTTGAATGGCTGATGAAATTCGCTTGGCATCATCACTCATACGCAACATTGGCCGTCGGCCACGCGTCGTAATTTATGTGACAACTGGCGCACTCATGTTTATTAAATCGTATTAAAATGTTAATGTGGGCAAGTCGTACGAAATATTGCCAGACTCAGGTAATTATGCCTCCAGTGACCTCTGGCCACGCCTCCGCCCTCCAGGCTGTCGCAGCTTAAAGTGCACTTAAGCGAATGCAAGCACCAACAAAAAAAAAGTGCCAAAGTCGAGAAAAGTAATTAAATGTCGGCCACAGAATAGTAGCAGCAGCAGCACCCAATGAGCCGCAAGAGGCAACAATTAATAAAACAGCAAAGCAAAACAAAACACAACTCGGACAAATAAAAAAAAAGTCGGGGCAAAACTTTTACTCTGAAACTCTCAGGTTTTGCCTCAACTTGAATGGTCATTAAAACAAATTACAAACATATTATAATTATATATATAAATTATTGTTATAATAAATGCCATGCAGTTGTCCAGCAATGCAAAGAAAGGGGCTGAAGGGGTAGAGTGGCGCTTGGTCATAGCCCGCTGCGCGCACTCGCACAATAAATTGGTAATAAAATGTGAAAAATAGCGTCATTTAAAATATTAAAATGGCATAAATAAATGTAAAATAAATAAATAAAAATAATAATACTGCAGTGGCTGGACCCCCGCGCCCCTGTACTCACACACTCACAGCCACATATGCAAGCATGACCATAATTCATCGTAATTCGTTTAATATGATTTACAAAAGAAATAAAACTGAAGGGGCAGCAGATTTATTGGCATTCGCCTTGAAAAACTCCACAAAAAAAGGGGTTGGTGGGTAGTAGATTGGGTTTAAGGATAATGTGGGGATGGTGTGAAATTGTTGGTCAACTGAAGCTGCGACTGCTGATCTACACGGAAAGAAATAAACGAAATAGATGGAGAAATTATGTAGAATTCATTTTTGATAAGTTGTATATTACACAGGGGAACAAAATGTCGCATCCACTTTGATAAAAAATTCTGTTCCAGTTTTGTCCTCTGACTACAGAACTGGTCTCGGTTTGGCTCCATCAGGTTTTGTTTTAAAGATATGGCGGAAAATGTGGTTTGCATGTTTTTTTGGTTTGAAAAAATTATGGAGGTCTGAGCAAAATATCTGGGTTTATGAGAACATATATCAATGCAACCCAAAAAAATCAAGCAAGCAGCATCAGCTAACTCGAAGGTTCCCAAATTGGCCTTTGAAGAGAGTCATTCGTTAGTTTATGGCAAATTTTTCAATTTTGTTCGTCATGTACACGCCAGAGCGAATTTTTATCTCAACCACCTTAGCATATAGCCCAAAGACCCTTCTATTTCCATAAATTTTGTTGCATTTATATCAGCTTGATGTAGAAAGCAACAGGCTGTTTATACCGAAAAAAATTAATAAAAATTTATGACTTGCTAATTGTTTGTTTTCCTTACAACTCGACTATCATTCATCCGATCTTTACCAACCCTTTGCTTAAGCCTTGAAAACGACTGGACCAAATTGAATACTTCCTTCTGCTGGTTTGTCCGTAATTACTTCGCAAAGGCTTAGGAAGAAAGAAAAGTCGGAAGATTCTTAACAGTTGGCGTTGTGAGCCTACAAATTGTTTTTCAGCTCAACACTTTCAATCATTCCTGCTCGACCCGATTTCCTTCCTTCCTTCTTCTTGCGTTCGACGTGATGCGAAAATTAAGTTTCGTATTGTATTCTGAGTACGTCAGTCTCGTCTTGGCATCGTAACAAATGTCAAACTGTAAATAATCAACACTTTGTATAAAACGCACTTAAAGTTTAAATTATTCAATAGTTTATCTTAATAGTTTATCGTGCAGCGAGTTCGTGAAACTGGAATGTTGGTGGATAAACCAACCCTTGCACGTACTCGTCCAGTGCGCTCGACCGAAAACATTGCTGCGGTTGGTGAAAATGTTCGTGAACAACCATCGACGTCAACCCGCGCTCCCGCGAAATGCTAAGTGAGTGGTTCATCGAGGAAATTGAAGCGGAAGACTTGACCGATATTTGGTTTCAACAAGACGATGCTACGTGCCACACAGCGCACACCACAAGCGATCTTCTGCGCCCTATCTTCTAAAATCGAATAAGCAGCAAATATGGAGATGTGAATTGGCCGCTAAAAGCTGTGATCTGACACCGTTAGACTATTATCTTTGGGGAGCGGTCAAGGACAAATGTTTTGAAAACAATCCTGAAACAATTGATGAGTTGAAAAACGAGATTCGATGCCGAAACAATTGAAAATGTTCTCAAAAATTGGATGTATCGAATGGGCTATTTTCAAGTCAGCCGTGGTGGTCATTGGACCGAATTTGTTTTTCATAAATAAATGAACCAACCTTTCCAATAAATGTTCAACCTTTGAAAAATATCAAGCTGTTTTTTTTTTTATAGCAAATTCCAATTTTTAAATGGACCACCCTATGAACTCATCACTTATGCATGTCCGAACAAGTCAATGACTTGAACTGGACGATATAAATTAAATTACTGGAGAATTGCGTTCTTACAAATCGATCTATCGCGTTGAAAATGAAGATGAAGTCGTTAATTGTCCAGTGGAACTTATAAACTATTTGGTTATGCTATGAAATCTTCAGTAACCGAAACAACGGAACCCGACTGATAGTGACCAATTTTCTTGACTTCAATCTATTTGCAGATCAAGTTTAACCGTATTCAGTTTCCAAAGAAACTTGCCTTTGCGATGGCCATAAACATATACAGCCGCACAGAGAGTCGCTTGACACACATCTGGAAATGTCATGTACTTCACAAGGCCAATATGTGCTGCGCTCCCGAGTTGGGAAACCATCTGCACTTTCCATTTCTACGGAACAGGAACTAGGTTGGTTTGCAAAACTGTCGAAAAATCCGTAGGTATCACAGAACTTTGAGAGATTTTATTTTCTTATTTCGAAACGTTTGAGTCCAAGATAATTGTCCATCTTTTCAAACAGGGTGGCACATTTTTAAGTTACGAGTTAATTTGTTGTTCAACTGAAACCCGTTATGTCTTATGAATCATGTTTAAATTATAATTTAAACCAAGGATTAATACCGGTACCGGAACCGTTTACCGAAATAAACCGTTTCAAATCACGTACCGGAACCGAAACCGGAACCAATACAAATTTTTTTTTTGAGAACCGAATACCGCTTACCGTTATTTTTGAAATCGATAGAACCGGAACGAAACCGAAACGTTGGTACCGGTACTGTTTCAGTTATTTTTACCTTCATAATTTAAGTCAGATGTTTGTAACGCAAAGAAGGAAGCATAAGGCGTCCTTTCAACTATGTAAAATTTTCTTGTAACTTAAACGCTTAAAACGTCTGGCAGAAGACATCTTCAACATTTCTTCTATATCGGAAAGAGTGAGACTCAGTTCGCCAAATAGTACGCATATTAGAACCAGCTGAGATGACCACAACAAAGCTTCAAGCCGAAAATTTAGTTTTGAGTGATTTTTATTCCATTAGGATACACTGAAAATTGGAAATATCTAAAAAATACGTCCTCCATATCGAAATTGTTGTTCAGGAAATAGAAAAGCGAGAGAAATCCCTTTTTGAAAACAATGCTTTTCTATGTGGCATAGTTTTGGACCCAATTTATAACGTAATGCTAAGTCCTGAGCAAAAAAATCTTTTATTAATCTTTTAACAAATATTTATGCTCAAATTTCGTCGGTTGCTGATCAGTCACTGCTGATCAATCACTGCTAATGAATGTTTTAATACTAGCTTATCTGAAAGCGCCGCGAAGTTGATGCATAAGCTGCTGGCTTCCCTTAAAATTTTGCTTGCTCATTAACGTATTCGAAACATTCTAAAGTGGTGGTCAGAGTGCTCCACAAAGTTCGCAGAATTATATGAAATTTCAAAATCTCATTTTCTGTTCCAGCTACTCAAACGACTGAAACTTTTATGTTGAATATTGTTTCTTTTTTGTTACAAAGGAACAAAATGATTTGGACTTATCTTAGAATTTACTTTTAACAATATTTAAAAATTTTGACTTACACCGGTACGTACCGGTATACCGAAATAAAAAACTGGGTACCGTATCGAAAACTGAAATAAATTAAAAACCGAAACAAATGGAACCTTTTACCGAAACATTCGTTTCGGGTCGTACCGGTACCTGTACCGGAACCGAAAATCTTTTCGGTATTAATCTCTGATTTAAACTCAAGTCAAATTCTAGCCAGTTTTTTGTTGTCAATTTTCCAAGATGGCGTTTGAAATGCCAACTGAAGCTGAGTGACAAACTGTTTTTAGCGTTCGGTTGGTTTTGCAGTGTAATTATCAAAATTTTTTGGATGGTGAATTTAGCAAGAGGTCTTTCAAAAATAAGTGAGACTTGAGAACAACTGAAAGAGATTTCTGTGACACAGAACTTTTCATATTTCCATTTCCTAACAGAAAAAAAACAAAACATGTAAAATCTAAGTGAATATGTAGGTTTCTACATTTTTTGACCGGTATTTCCCTCCCATTATGTTTATGCAGCTTTTCTACATGCCGCGTTTAGTTTTTCTCTACATTCGGCATGTAGGAATTACAACAAGTGGGTGGAAGGAGGGAGGGAGTTGTACGGAAGGGGAGAGTGGAGCCCGGAAAGGAAGGAAGAGCAAAGTCTTCCTTCTGAAAAACGGAACAATTTGGTTTAACTAACCTTGTCTAGAACTCGAACTCACATCTTATTTACCTTGTCCAGGGAACTTAAACACAAAAGCCAGCATCTTAGCGCATACTACTATCAAGTCACAGAAAATGAAGGGATGCTACAAAAGACGAAGTGATCAACAACACTTTTCGTGGAAAATTTCTATATAGCATTTCTTTGTAGCATTGAGCATTACTAATTCTCAACATTTATTTAAACAAACCAGCGTGTCAAGTTGGAAGAAGAGTTTTCTATATAAAAAATAGAACAGTTTTGAACTGATTTTGAGCATGAAGGGTATCAATATCTAAACGTAAATGTAGAAAACCTTAAACTTACGTGTGCTATTCAAGTTTCTGTACAAATGAAAAATGTAGTTAACTGGATTGTAATGTAATGAACCCTTTACCTTTACTTTTCTAAATGCCGCGTTTCCTGTTTTATTTCTACATGTAGCATGCAGTTTTTCTACCTATATACGCCTCGTGTAACTTCCTGTTTTCTACATGTAACGTATGAAATATAGCAGAGCGAACCACGTTTGCACTAATTACACAACCGTATCAACAATTGCACATTTCTTGCAGTGTAATTTAGTGGCCTTAACCCCTTTATTGAACATGCTCCATTACCATCTACTCATCCTCTTCATCATCCCGCAGAGGCAACATTTATTTTTTCTGCCTCAACAGACTCACAAGCACTCCGATGTCCTCGCCATGTTTTCGCCGCATGAATATTTTTCGCAATCTATTTGCTTTTATTTGTATTTATTTATATTTGCTAGCCGAGTTTTTACGGCTGTCTTCGCGTCGTCGTCGTCGTCGTCGTCTTCAGCGCTCGCAGTGGGAGTTGTCTCCTTCACTCCTCCAGCGGACATTTCTCTGTTTTCCCAATAAATTGTAAGTAATAAACTGGCAATTGGTTTGGCTGTCTGACTGACAACAGCGACCGCGCCCAAAGCATTTTTGGACTTTTACTTCCATTAATTTAGGTTCCCTTTTTTTTTTGCAAATCAAAGAGGAATATGTACATAGTATATCTTGTCTCTGGGAAGTTGAGGCAGAGTCAGAGTCAGAGTTGAGGCTGCTTTGACACTCGACTTGAGAAGTCTTGAACCCGCTTGCCGACTTATCGACATGTTGGAATACATGTTTTGACAGCTTTTATGGCGTGTTTACAAGGACATGATCCGCTTGTAACTAAACGAGAGTTCAAATGATGAAGCTCGGATGCTCTTAATAAAAATTCTGGTTTTAGGAATTTTTGAAAGATTTTAGAGATCTGCATATAAAATGAATCAAAAATTTAGCAATGTTTTTATGTGATTTTTAAGTACAATCACAATTGAACTCGTTTTTTCTCATCTTTTCAATTTGTAACTGCGCCGCCTCACATAAAGGGTATTCAAACAATATACATTACATCACATGTAATGTGCTTGCTGTCGACTTTTATGGTTCTTTTCCTTGTGTGTCCTTTTATTTTTTTGGACCAAAGAAACTGTTAAACAAAGTTCACATAAAATAGAATTTTATATGGCTGAAAAATGTAAATCATGTAAGACACAAGTCAAGCCCAAGTTACATCCTCGATGATTATGAACAATGTGTCCGTGCCGGAATGTTTTTTTCGCAGACTTTCACATCCTCGGCCTCTTTTACAAGAAACCAAATGCAATCTTGTTTAATGGAGAGTTGACCAAGTTATCTTGTACTTTGATAAGTGAGAAATTGAATATGTGAGAGCAACTTTTGGGGAGGTAGCAAGTTCACAACATTTAGATTCGGAGTCTTGCTACCTTGATTCCAATATCCAGTTAAATGATTTGGATAAAACTCCTTTGTCTGTTGTATTGCAACAATATCTGATGCTGTCAATGAAACCAGCAAACAGAAACACAAAGTCAAACCCCACCCTCTGTATGGTTAAAAATAATGGAAAAAAGCAGGCAACGCGAAATCGGGATACGTATCAAATTGTAGGAAATTGAATTGCAAGCGATGCGAAAGTATGATGTTGACATTGCGTGCAACCAATATCCCTTCCCTTCAACCAGTTGGACATAATGTAATTTCCAATGGCAGTCCCTAGAGTAACCAGAGCAGCAACAGCAACAACAACAACAACTGCATACTGAAGGGTTGTGTCCTGGACTTTTGTTTTGGCGGGGAGGCGTGACCGTCTACGCGTGCACTGACATAAGATACATTATTGCAAATTGTTTCGATTTCATAAGAAATTTTCTAAAGAAATCCTTGAACGACATTTTCACCATGTGCCAAATGCTAAGAAATGATGGCAGTCGGTGGAAAGAGCTGGGAAGTGTGGACTTTGCGACATGCAATCACATGTCGACATATGTAACCTCCCCGCTCTTCACACTCGCCCTGTTCGCTAACATCATCACATTTTATTTCATTTGTCGTGCATTTGTTTCGCTTCATTTTTTGTGTGTGCTTATTTTTGTATCGAATCCTGCAAAAGGATCAGGAGCTGGCGGCCACTTGCTTTTGGCTGCTGCCAAAAAAAAAAAAAAAAAAAAAGAACCCAGAAGTCGGAAAAGCCTTTTTCGCCGTTTTTCATTTAGCAAAATGAGCTGCGACTTAGGAGAGCAAAATCAATGCGAATTGTGACCAAACGGAAATCATTTGTTATTGAATCCGGATGGATGTGGGCAGGAAGGCGGGGAAATTGAACTGTGGCTGAAGTGGTTGGATACCTTTAATAGAGCAGAACTGATTTCAAGTCATGAATCATGATAAGATTTGGAAATGAAACGTTGTATATCACTTGTAGATGTACGAATAGCTGCACTGAGGCTGTTTTGGTTACATTTTGGGTGGCACAGAAATGTTGCGAAAATGTCTTATACCAATGTACACCTTCTCGTTGGGGACTATTGTTAGCAGAGCTTTGCTTACGCAAAGCTGCTGTCTAACGTGAGCGGCAAAATTTGCATTTTCAGCCTGTTCTCAAAATCCACTTCCACAAAAATTTTGTGACTTAAAACCGGTTTGTGTTCTACAATTTTTTGCGGAAATGGAATTGAGAACAAGGCTGATAGTCATGGTAAGAAAAGGATTGCCGCAGCGCTTCTGTAGAGAAAGACGCTGAATGCACGAGAACTCTGCAGTCGGGTTGTCCATAACGTACACTGACTCAACTTTAAGTACGACTATGTACGTAAGTACGATTGACTTAAGTACGCATTGCATTATTGACGAATGAATATAATAAGTACATATAGACAGGGTAAAAAACACCTCAAATACAAATTAAAGTATGCTTTAACGGGGACTTAAACCCACTACCTGGAAGTTCTAATGTAATGGGCTACAGGGCTTCTTGCTACATGAGTGCCTCACTGCTAAATGCTTATGGTTAAATTCTTTACTATGGTTTGGTCTCAAACACTCGCGAGTGCTTGATAGCCGTATGTGTTAAGATGCAGACATCCGATTGTTCAGTCTTTAAGATTCTGAGCTCAAGTCTCAGTAGAATTAAATAAAATTAAATGGTATCTCAAAATCAATACCTTCTAATCATGGCTGCAAAACGGTTCGGAGCTATACCGCTGCTGAGTCAGGGACTCCGGGAAGTCCTGTATGCTCTTACACACAGGGTTGGCCATATTCGACGGAGCCATCTGGCACGAATATAACCCAATCCAGCGCAGCCGCTGTTGTTTTATGCGCTTGACTAGATCAGTGTCCCCATAAAGCTCATACACATCGCCGATCGCCTCCTAATCCAATACTGTTAATGTCAATGCTTCTGCGCCGTATTGCAGGACTGGGATAATAAGCGACTTGAATAGGACAATTTTCGTTTTTGGAGAGAGGGCTCTGCTCTTGAACTCCTTACTGAGCCCGTAGTAACATCGGCTTGCAAGAGTTAATCTTCTTCGGATCTCCTGACTGATGTTGTCGCTGTTAATCATCGTTCCGAGGTAGACAAAATCCCTTACAACCTTAAAGTTGTACTCTACCGTTGCTACAGATTGTCCAAGACGCGTAGGTTTACTGCGCGCTGAGACTAGGAACTTCGACTTTTCCTCATTCCTTTTCCTCACCGCTAAGCCCATGAGTTTTCACTGCTTCTCAATCTCTGAAAACGCCCTGATTACCGTTCGTTTTTGCCGATAATGTCAATATCATTGGCATATGCAAGTAACATTACCTCTTTATAAAAGACTAGCATATATCCCGGCGCGCTTCGCTACGCCGCCGACAGTCTATACCAGAGGGAGGAAAAAAATACATTTACATTTTTGCATTGCAATGCATTGGTGTGTGTGAGAGCAGCTCAAAAATTGCTCTCAATTTCAGTAGCAACGACTGCGTCGCGGCGTAGGAAAGCAAGCAACGCAGCGGCGCTTGTACAGCTTATACTATGCGTGTTTGAGCAGCGCTGTTTTGAGAATTTTCCTATATACGCCAGATAGGAAGCTGCCGGCCCCTGGTCTATACTGACATCACATAAAACCGATGTAGTTTTTCTTTTCCTACCGGCTTTGGGTAAAATTACCGTTATCGCTATTGCTATCGCTATAGCTATCGCGATCGTTATCACTAGTTACGTATCGCTACGTACATACGATATCGCTATCGTTATTGTTATCGCTATCGTTATCGTTATCACTATCGTTGTCGTTATCGTTGCCGTTACCGCCATCGTTATTTTTTATACTATCCTTTCAAACCAAGTTTAAAGCCAATCGGATAAAAATCGGTTTTTGGCTGCTGAGTTTTACATGAGTTTTCCGACCCTAAGGTCAAATTTTCCAACATCAGAATATTACATTTCAATTCATTTCACTTACTATCCTTACAAACCGAATTTCAAATCAATCGGATGAAAAATAGATTTTTGCTTATCGAATTTTCCGAGAATTTTTCTTGCGGGCAGATTTTCCGAAATCGGGAAAATACGTGTCCAATTATTTCGTACACTTCGCTTACCAACCCAGTTTCAAGTCAATCGGAAGAAAAAAAAATTACCCATACAAACTTCTCCGACGCTTTTCCGGGAACTTTCCGAGCCTACTGTCGAATTTTCCGACTTCGGAGAATCGCATTTCAATTTATTTCACTTACTGTCCACTCACAAACCGAATTTCAAGTCAATCGGATGAAAAATAAATTTTTCCCCATACAAACTTTCAGCTTTTCCGGGTGGAATTTTCCAAAACCGCAAACTAGTACGCACTTTCACCACATAAGGAAACTCCTGTCCAAACTTTAGCCCTCTAGCTTTTACCGTTTAGGCTGTGCGATGGTCACCAGTCAGTCAGTCAGGTTGAACAGTTTAATATACATATATAGATGTTGGCCGATCTGTTATCATTTGGGCACTGGCGCAGTATATACTCCATCAGCAGATTAAAGAAGTTACATGATAAGGTCAAACGACAACGAAGTTTATTTCACGTTAAACGGAACGGTAAACTAACAAAATTGGCGTAAATATTCAACTGAAGTTGATTGCTGTACCGAATTCCGCAAATCGTCAAGAATTGTCGTTTTCAAACGTGTTTAAATTCAGCGGAATTAAAAGTAATTGCTTTATAAAGCATTAAAATAATTACCCAAAATTATAAACTCATTAACATAATTTAAAAGAATTTTTTTATCAACATCTATTAAATATTGCATGAAAAACCAAACTTAGTGGCCGAGCTGTTCTGAATTCCTCTTTATTTTTTAGTCGATTTTAAGCTTCATATGAATTTATGAAATCGGACAGCACTTTTTTAATTTTATCAAGCTTTGTTTAACCATATTTTATATGACATATTCAAATGTAATATTTAAATACTGGCTTAAGTGGAAATAAATGCACTTGAAGATTAAAGAAGAGCTTGGTAAATTTAAATTATGAAGATGATGACAGCTCTGGCTGCTGTCGATATACACAAACACTTGCGCAGGCAGCCGAAACCGAGTTCGGAAAAACAAAACTTAACTAAATCGTTCGGAATTGGGAAGAGCAAATAGTAAAACGTTCGTTCTCGTTTCGTTTTTACTTTTTGAAAACGTTCGGAAATCGAAACAGGCGTGATATATTAAGTTCCCTACCACCGGTAGTAAGAGAATTCGCTAGTTTAGCACAATAGAAATGCTAAGTGTAGCCAGATTGCTGAACAGTTTTAAAATTTTTGTCTTATGCAGCTTTTGAATGAATTAAATGAATGTGTAGCTTTTCTACACATTTCACAGGGCTTTTCCACCCACTACGTTTGTGTAGCTTTTCTACATGCGACTTTTACCTTTCTCATTTCTAAATGCGGCATTAAGCTTATCTACATGCCACGTTTAGCCCTATTTTCACAAGGAATGTGGGGAAAAGAGTAGTGTGAGGAGGAATGGGAGGAAGGGCTCAAAGAGGTCAGGGTCTTCCTTCTGGAAAATTCATTCAGTATTTGACATCATTAACGTTTGTTAAGAAAACCTACATGTCACGTATTGAGTACAGTTTTTTGAATGAAAAACAAGAAAGGAAGGTGAAGTCAAGTGAACCGACTCCAATATACACTGTTCCCTTGATTTTATGTGTTTTGACAACTTCTTCTTCTTCTTTGGCCATCACAACCGTTTTACGGTCTCGGCCGCTGCCACTAATGCCCGCCACTCGCCTCTGTCCCGAGCGACATTCCACCAGAAGGACACTCTCAGGTTCGCAATGTCTCCCTGCACCTGGTCGCGCCATCTCCGCTTTGGTCGACCAGGCGGGGGAAAGCCTCCCAACTCTATCGCATGCCGATTGTACACACGCTTTGCTGGAGCGTTTTGACAACTGATGATGCTATAACACCCGCTACACCCACAAAAAAATTTTCCTTAAATTTTAGGAAAATGGATTTTATTTAACAATTTCGAATCCCAGATGTGGTAAGTTTAAAAATAAAACTTATTTTAAGTAATTATGTGATTTTCAGCAAGAAGATTTCAGTCAAAAACAACCACCAACCAGCTGAAAACAATGCAACATCTCTGTATAATCAACGCACTAAGAATGTAAGCAACCCACCCTCCTATTCGTTTTAACAAAATTAATATAAGTTTATATGTTAGTGCAAAATAATAGTATTAGTATATAAGGTTTTCAATAATAAACGAACTATGGAAAATTTTTTGGTGGTGCATTCTTTTATTGTGGCATATTTACATCTTTATTAAATTTGAAGCCTTCATTTACCTAAATATATCGCTTTAAGGTCATACATTGCCAAAATTTTTATTCCACTCAATTCCGTAAAGTCTTATTAATTGACTAAATATTAAGTCTATTTATACCTAAAAAAGATGTTTTAAGGTAATACGTTACGTACATTTTTAGGTCACACATTACCTAAAAAGTTTTCTCATTACCTAAAAAATTTTAAGGTAATAGAGGCCAAAAATTAAGTAAAATATTCCTTGGTTGTCCATTTAGGTAATATGTGCATAAATATCAGGTAATTTTCAGCATTCTTAAGTAATATTTTTTTCTGAGTGTATACAAAGAGCAAAACTTTTTCACATATAACTTCGGTGTTTTTGGTCCCATCTTAATGATCTTCTCAGAATAGATAGATATACGGCCTTTCATGATAAATATTATCACGAGGCTTTAGTTTAAAAATTGTGTCTTTGACAGCTTTTTGTGGATAAATAGTGGAGGGGTAGAAATTTTCCAAGTCTGAAATAAACTTGATCCTGGTATGGTATACAACTACCTACATGCAAAAATTTGTGTCCCTTTTAGTCTCTGAGATCGACGCGCTCATACTGACAGATGGACAGACACACGGATATGGCTATATCGACACGGCTTTTGACGCTAATGAAGAAAATATATACTTTATGCGTTCGGAAATGTTTCCTTCCATTTTTAATGGGCACAGGGTATATTAAACCTTTTCTGTACTGGTTTTGAGCTACAATTTCCGTTTAGAATTTCCAAATGCACATGTAGGCTTTCAATATCTAAACAATAATGTAGAAAACCTGAATATCCGTGTGGTATTCAGAATGAAAAATGTAGAAATAGTTTGGAAAAACACCATGTACCCTTTGCATTTGTCCACGCATCATTAAACTTTCCTGCATACCTCGTTTACTCTTTTTATTTCTACATGCCACGTGTAACTTTCTGTTTTCAAGATTTTTCGTGTGAAGTTTAGTAGGGTGAACTACGTTTCGTTTAGGATTGTCGTTTCTACACGCGGCGTGTAGCTAATTTTGTTTTCTCTGTGTAAGTAATCAGAACTACTACTTAAATACTTTGATATCATTATTTGAGCTCATAAAAATGTTATACTGAAGCATGTGCCAGATTTTGTTAAACATTAGAGGAAGAAATGAGTTAAATGAGAAACACATTTCCAACCAAAAAAATTACACATTCTTTTAAAATTGTCACATTTCAAGGTCCACGGGTTTCCCCTCTCTCTTTCTCTCCTGGTATTTGGGTCATAAATTTTATTCCATTGTGCAGTCACCTAAGCTCTCACTTCTTCCACCCGACCGACGCGCCTACTACAATACATTAATTCAAAGTTCCGTTTCGACAATTACTTGTAAATAGCATTTTTTCTGTTGTAATGTGTGTTTTGTTGTGTGGTGTGTTGTGTTGTGTGTGTGTGGGGGCATAAATCACTCTTACTGTGTTCTGTTGTGTTTGGTTTTTAATTGATTTTACACCTTTGCATAGAAAATTATGAAAGCAAAGCTTAAGCCAGCTGCTGTGTCCACGTGACAGTTGTCACAAACACTCACACACACAGCTCGAAAACGAGAAACGGAGAAAAGTTAACCCGGCACACGTGACGTTGGTTAGAGAATAGACATGAGTGGGAGAAGTTTGTGGGAAGAGCGTTTAGCATTTTTCATAATTCGTTTAAGCACAGTGAAATGTGGTTTGTCTTTGAGGGATTTATCCATTTAAGTTTTAATTACTAATTAAGCATGAAAGTTTAACTAAACTATTTTGGTTGAAATAAGATAAGGTTAGTAAGTAAAACTATTGAATAAGTAATTTACCATTTCACAGTAAATTATAAAACAAGTGTAGAAAATCGTTAGATTCTTTCAAGTTCATATAATTTTCTAACTCAAATCGAATGCTCTGTTTCCTCATGTTTTGGTATTTTTCAAATAATATAGCTGAATTTTCAGAATTTTCAAATTTGTTACAAAACTTAATTTAATATTTTAAAATATTTGCCCCAAATTGCCTCCATTATTGACCCAGTTAATGCCTCAGTGAAAATCGCCGAAATAAAAACCAACAAAATTTCACAACAACATTTTTTGTGTCCACCTACGAAGCCTTGTTCTGTCATCTCTAACCCCAAAAAGTCCGTGTCCGTGTCGGTGTCTGTGACTGTTTATGTGTGATTCAACTTTTTGGCTGGCAAAAACAGCGAAATCCACTTTAGACGCCAAAAACGGCCTTGAACCATTTTGGCAATTAAAATGCGACAGACAAGAACCAAGAAAACCAACGACGACAAATGACGGCGCCACCTCCAAATGCACCACAAAATTCACACACAACATTTGCAACAAATTAAAAGAAGACAACAAAAAGCGTGGGTGAGACATTGCAATAAATATGCATTTTTCTTTTCCATTTCATTGTAGCACATTTATATCGCATACATTTCTTTCCAGCGAACAAAACCAGATGCCAGATCTTAGAGTTTTCAATTATTGGCGACAAGATGGAAAAACTTATGCCTGAAGCAATAAATTATGGCAATTAGGTAAAGGTTAAGGCGGTCTGAAACTGAATGTGTGTACCTGGGAGTGCTGAAAGTCTTCTGCTTACATCTTGCTACTCATCCACCTTGGCACACATTTTAGACGTAATTGTAGCAATTTAGACACGGCCTCCATTTCCAACTCCCCCGCCACCTTCTCCTCCTCTTCTTCTACCACTTAGTTTAACCTTATTGTTTCTTCACACCAAAAGTGGGCGTGGCAGACATACTCTGTCTTCCATTATCGCCCTTTGGATTGCGGGCCGAGGGCTTACCCAGACATACGCATAAAATTTTAATGAGATTGTTAGCGGCATAAAATATACTAAAGTCGAATACAGGGACGGAGAGAATGTAATTTAAGAAGGGAATGGCCAATGAATATACTAGTAGTTTAGATGATAAGTGACAAAATTGCATATTAGAAGATTCAGTTCTAACTTGTTCCTAATTTATTCTACATTTCTTATTCAAAGTTAACCTCTACACTTCATATGAAAAAAATTTTTTGAAAAGCAGCAAAACGCTGCACTGCAAGAGATAGAGCCACAAATTTTCATATAGTTAGGTGTATACCAGGTACCGGTACATTCCTATCTCGCATACAAAAATTCTTTAAGCAGCGCTGCTCTGACACACATAGTATAAACTGTACAACCGCCGCTGCGTTACTTGCTTTCCTACGCCGCGACGCAGTCGTTACTACTGAAATTGAGAGCAATTTTTGAGCTGCTTTCACACACACCAATGCAAAAATGTAAATGTATTTTTTGCCTACAGTTTGATAAGTTTATATTTCCCCCCTCCCCACTTTAACCGCAAAAATTGTCAGTAAATTTTAGGTTAGAACTAAATGTTGCATTCTAAATATCGATCAGTTTAAGATTCGTGACGAAAAACTGTGAGTTCAATGTGAAATTTAAAAGTGTTCGTGTCAAACTTAGAAGCCACCACCTATAGGCATTTTGGTCCTTCGAGCCGGATAAAAATGATTTTGAACGGTATCGTCAGACGTTAATCCTCATGCGTCAAACAGTGAAGGCAGGCTAATACCAAAACAGTACTGCCAGTACAGGACTCCCACAGCTCTCAATGGATTTATGCATGAAATGGAGCCACTGAACATGATTTTATTGATTTTCAAAATGCTCCAGTACACAGAAAAGAAAGATCCAAAAAATATATCCATTTGGACTGGATATTTCTTTCATATCCTTTTATCATCCAACGGAGCTGAAAAATCATCCAAGGGTTGATCGTTTTTTATATCCTTTGGATGATTTTTCAGTTGAATTGAATGATAAAAGAATCCGTAAGTGCAATATAATACACCGTAGGAAAGGTGATACATTTGTTTTTTCCAAGGACGTATTACAAACTATTATTGGTTGCATAGTTTAAGACATGAGATTTTTTAACTATATAAACCTCGAAAAGACGGGATTTTAACCGTTATTCAAAATTTTTATGTGCACGAAAAAATTTATGTATTCCACAACTATATCTACAACCTACACTATGTCGCATCCCAGAAGTTGTTTGACTGTCACACCGTGTTATTTTTATACAGCTAACAAAATTTATGGAAACCTGGATAACATTTTTAGGCTCAGCTCCTTTCTGGTCCATAGTACAACAAAAGTTCGAATTCCGGGATCATCTCGGTTCGGTTTAAAAGATCAGGTTGGATGAAGTGTGTTAAAGTCATAGTTGGGCTCGCAAGAATTCTAAAATTTTTCGAAAAGAATTTGAAAAATTTCGAAACGGGAGATTCAAAATTTCTCACTGACACTGGTTTCCGAAATTGTAATCACTCTAAACAGAACAGTCATCTATCCCAAAAACCAATTGAAACTCTGATTTTACTGTGCTTGATAGTATTTCAAATTATAGTAGGAGAAGATGAGGTGTTGTGATCATAGCTTAGTTTTTTGAACCAACCTTCGCCAAAAATCAATATTTTTCGTTTTGACAATTTTATATATTTTAGTTGAAAAATGCATGTAACTTTGCTCGTCATTAGTTTTTGGATTAGTTTAGTTTGAATTTCGAAAATTTGTGGGGTGTTATGAGTCACACGTTTAAAAGTTAAAAGTTCGTGTTTTTAGCAGTTATTCTTTATTAAATAAAGAAAAATAATCTTTCTCTTACCCTCAATAAAAGGAAAAAATGATTGACTGCAACCGACTTGTTTTCTTCTATTTACGAGCACGTTTTGCTGATGGATGTTCTTTTGTTTGGTTTTCTATTTTAATGTTTTTATACTCTTTACCTGAGGTACACAGAGTAAATTAAGTTTGTGCAAAAGTATGTAACAGGCAGAAGGAACCATCTCCAACCCTATAAAGTATATATATTCTTGATCAGCATCAACAGCCGAGTCGATATAGTCCGTCCGTCTGTCTGTCTGTCTGGTCGTCCGTCTGTCCGTATGAACAAACAGATCTCCGAGATGGTAAGAGATAGAGGTTTGACATGTATGGGACATATGCTTCTTATACTTGCAGTCAGATCAAAATTATTTTCAATTTTTGCACGCCCCTTCCCGCCCCCGCAAATTGTAAAAAACCTCATATCTCCCAGTTTTACAGATAGAAGGTTCGTTCCTTTTGGACATATTTACTAATGAGGATTATTTATCAATCCGCCAAAGGAATGGTAAAGATCGGATGAACGGTTGTCGAGTCATATGGATGTGCAGCACTTCACAGGTACAGAGTATGTTATAGTCGGGCTTCATCGACTTTCTTTCTTGTTTTTTTTTTAACTTTTTGCGGTATCAGTTGGCTGGCCTAGCACACCCACCCGCACACACACACACTTACACACAGAACACACACAAACACATAAAAGCAAACACAAAAACAAACACAAAGACAAAATCAAACACAAAAAGAAAAACTAACACAAAAACAAAGACAATGTTAACAACAAAGACAAAAACAAACACAAGAGCAAAGACAATAACAAAGACAAAGACAAAAACAAAGACAAAAACAAACGCAAACAAACACACAGAATACTGAGTATCTCAAACTTATCATCGAGAACTTAGACCCGAATACTTGCAGTTTTTACTGGCTCGAGGTCTTGCTGTGCTATTGGCATAACTTTAAACAGTGGCACACAACACAACAAAGGAGGCTTCAGGTTGGTCGGACGACGTTTCATAAGGGACCAAATCCTCACTCATCAACGATCTTGAGCCTGAAATGTCTGTCCAAACGGCAGTCTCTCCATGCCCGCGACTGCAAAACTGTTTGGGAATTCCAAAGGCAGCTTGCGCGCAAAAACACCAAAAAGACAGCTTAAGACAGCCATTCCCCTTTGTAAGTGTGTGGCCTCCGTTTTGGACTTTGGACTCAGTGGGCAACCAACGGCCGCCACTTCTGGAGCAAAAGACCAAAAATGTTTGTGTATACAAACAGGAGTTTTTGTTGTTTTAAATGAAACTATTTTTATTAAGTTTCGAACAACAACGCCGTGCCATGCATTTTAGTACTTTTATGACTGTTTTAATGACCTTTTTACTGTTAACTTGCAGTTTTTACTGGCTGGAGGTCAGTCATAAAGAAAACAGTCATAAAAGACCCGAATATTTAAAATCGAGCAGTAAGTACTGAATACTTAGTATCGAATATTTAGAATCAAGTACGGAGTATCGAGTACTTGGTATCGAGTACTTGGTTTCGAGTACTTGGTATCGAATAATAAGTATCGAGTACTTAGTATCGAGTACTTAGTATCGAGCACTAGGTATCGAATACTTAGAATCGGATACTGAGTAGCGAGTGCTTGGTATTGAGTAATAAGTATCGAGTACTTAGTATCGAATACTTAGAATCAAGTACTGAGTATCGAGAACTTGGTATCGAGTACTGAATACTGAGTATCTATTAGTACTATAACTATTATCGATTACTGAGTATCGAGTTTTGAATATGGAGTATAAAGTAACGCACAACCGCAAGAATGTGAAAGGCGGAGCATATCGTATACAACATGTTTCATATAAAAGCCCCGTGAGTGTTAGCCACACTCACACTTTTTATTTCAAAAATGCATCTTTGGTTCAAAAAGGTAATTGATCAAAGATATTTCTGTCGTACTTACTTTTTATATATGTTCACAAGTCAAAAATTAAAAACAATCTTTTAAATTTGGTGATAAAAATTGAGTTCTGGTTCACCAACTTAATGCACTTGCTGAGTGATCGGTTGCTTGTCAAAAGTTAGATAATAAGAAGAGAGAAACTTATAAACTAACAGCTGTTATTCAATTTTTTTTTGACACCCCATCTTCCCCTACTGAAACTAGAACTCATTGAGTGCCAAGAAATAACGTAAAAAAATTCTGTCCAACATTGATTTCCACTTGTTGGAACAAATTGACAATTTTTTGATCATATCTAAAGAATTTTACGATTGCTGGATCTTCGACTTTGCTCGCTATGTTTTTTTAGAAACCTATTACCGACACTGAGATCGGAAAACTTATTTGACACTGAAAAAATGCAAAAAAATTGAGATGCATCTGTAAAACTGCATTAATAAACGAACTACTTTTCAATGTTAAGCTTGGTTTTTGAATCCACCCTTCGGATTTAATTCTCCCACAATGGAATCATTATAAGAAATCATTAAAAATATACGGCCCTGTTCCGAACTCCGCTTCGGATTTCGTGTAAACATTGGCGTTTTTAATTTAAACAGGTCCGAAACGAGACGGAGCAGAAACTTTCTGATTTTGGTTGAGAGGGACAGGAAGGATCCATTATCTTACCAACGCTTATCTCTAGTTCATTATAAATGTAATAACTATTCTGGTTTTTATCTTAGTAAGTTCCTAATGTTTCTGCTATACATATCTTCTTCTATACATATAATGAAGTTTCTTTTCCATGATTGACCTTGTGTGAAACTCTTAGCCCCCTTTTTTATCCCCTCAAGCCACGTTACTGTTAACCAAGTCATAATACTTACACACACCGCTTCATTCCGCTACGACCAACTTCAGGGGTGACTAAACCGAGAGCAATCTTCTGCATATTGCACACTCACAACCACTTCGGATGCGGAAAGGCAAAGACAAAGAATCAGGCTCAGGCAAACTCGCTGCGATTATTATATTGAAATGCACGACTCTCGCATCCTCAACCACACAAATTTAAATGCAATTTTTAAATATGCAATAAAAATGGTTTAAGATTTTTCCATTAAAAAAAGCCAAGAGATTTCAGTATCCTTCAACGGCAAACGTTAAAGGCGCCAAATGTAATGGGCGATGAATGAAATTGAAGTTGCGTTTTTAGTGCTCTTAATTAGAGGCATGGCTGGCAGCGGGAAAAAGCCAGATTTAGCGTATTTGATAAAAGATTTACAACCCCGCGAAACTCGTATGGGCCATATGTTAAGCCAAAGAAGTCGTTTATGAAACGGTTTATATTACTCAATGGAGTGTTTTCAGGTCGTATAAATAATAATAGTCGTAAGATGAAATGGGTTGGCGGCTGATGACGAAGCTGTGATAAGGATATGAAAGAGGATGAGAATGGTGATGTTCATGAGGTGTGAGCCAAGGGAAGGGGGCAGCGAAAGCAGAGGCTGAATCATCTATGTATAGATTTCTCTCCTTCTAACTAAATTTACATTTCTTCATCATCTCTCCATTCTGCAGCTACATGCAACATCAGACTAATTGCTTTTGACTCAATGGAATTTCCATTTTGTAACAGACTTTCAAGTTTTCATAAATACGAAATTGAAAGTTTTCCAACCGACGAAAATTCTCATAAAAATTGTTCACCCAAAACCGCAGAAAAATACAAACCAACAGCGAAACAAAATAAAAAAGAAAAGTATTTCGAGAGCACCCTTGAAGCAACAAACGTACCGACAAATGGACAGCTTGGACAGATGACCGCCCAGTTGTATGAACGGGCGGCATTTCAATCAATTGGCGGCAACAGCTGCCGCTGGCTACCTACCCCCAAACCCCACCAGGTTGCATTCGCTGCCCACATTTTGTGGCGACTGCCGTGTGGATCTGTCGAGAGAAACTCATAAAAAGCTCCCACGTTTGTGACGCGACTGTTGTCGTAACTTTTGCCCGCCCGAGTCCCGCTCTTGTGCTGCGGTGTTTGCTGCTGCATTGCCGTTGGCGCCTCCGCAGCAACAACAGCAAACATATCATGCCCCGCCTCTTTGTGGGCCTTTGAAGCATTGTACGGTAGAGATGGGCAGAGAAGAAAATCACGCCACGAACATGAAGTGGAAAGCATTAAGAAAAAAGCATTAAGGTCATTCGACCTTTGGAGTTTAATTAATTATAAGAAACTAGACAAAGACATTTCCCATAATTCAAATCCAATCGGATCCGCATCATACAATGATCATTAGTTTAATTTTTGACACAACATTCTTAAACTTGCAATTATATTTAGAAAGAATTCCTAATAAGATCGCGGTTTGCAAGTGGTTAATCCAATTACTGAAATGGAGTTCTGTGGGTCTGCAGAAATCTGCAGAATCTTTTAGGAACATTGTTACCGAAGACTAGTGTCTTTTGCGACCCTGCTTGGCTTTGGATATACAGCTAGTTATGTTAGGGAACGAAGCATTAGGGAACTTGCGAAGGATGCACTGAAAAGCACTTACAATCTTAAGAAAAACAGGAACCTAGAGGCTTGCTAGGTCTTAACTTACCATAAAATTAAAACGAGTGTAAAGTGTCAGCATATTATTTCATCGATAGCAAGTGACCAGCAGGATCGATTAGACCATTTCGCTACTTACGACAAGATAATCTATTGAAACACATATAAATGAATACCAACTTAGGATTAATAACTAACTATTCTGCAAGGCAATTTTGAAATTTCAGGAAGCAATTTTAATCCTGAACCCGAACAGGACCCCATCTCTTTAAGTCACTTCTACAGTATATTGTTGCTAAGCTTTTCTCCGGAAATACTGAACTGGAACTGGACATTGGGAGAATTTTTGTTCTAAGCTTTTCAACTTCATTCGTGTACTTTCTGGAGTTGCCCAAGGTAGTCATCTAGAATCATTGCTTTTCAATTTATTGATAGCATTCCTCACGCTTTCTTTGTCTTACTCTCATCTATGCTAATGATCTTAAAATATGTCTGTCGTTTAATCACTCTGTATCTCCTCTACTACTACAAAGCGACTTAAGCTGTCTCAATAAGTATGGCTTGCTTCAGAAATGTTATTAATGACTTTTCATGTATTAAGCTTTATACGATACGAATATTGATTTTATTTCATTAAAACGCATCAACTTAGTTGACGATTTGGGAATTGATTTTTTGCCCAAGTTAATCTCCAACAATCATACGACATACATCAATCGTACATACATCAATTCTTGCAAACAAAGCAATGAATGTTAATTGATTTTTCATGAGCTGGTCTAAAAAATTTGATGATCCTTACGTTACTAAACAATTTCTTGCATCTCTAGTTATGCCAATTCTTAAATACAGATCTTGTTTCTGGTCTCGGCAGGATATCAATATCACTAGACCAACTTGAATCATTTCATTTACGCTTGCCACTTTTTTGGTCGCTTTATTTATCAGGTGGTCGGTGTGGCACAGCGGCTAGTGTGTGCGCCCGCTGTGCAAGAGGTCGTGGGTTCGATCCCGCTTCGGGACATCTAATAAAAAGTTTTTTCTTTGAAAAACTTACACACCAGGTCACCTTTACTAGCTGTTGGCGCCAGCTTTGAAGTAACTAGCCATGAAAAGGTATCTCAAAGAAAGGAAAATTAGAAGCACACAAGCCAAATGACTGAGAGGAGCTCGGCTTTGGCCCTTTGGGCTGTGTCAAGCCAAATATTATTATTAGACAGCGTATTTTGAATGCATTGTCGATATTAAAAGATTCTAAATGACAGATACAAAATTATTAATGTGGTCTATTTAACTGAAACTTGGAATTTAGCGAAAATAAGAAGGGGCATATGAGGGCAAGTAGACTACGAGAGCACATGAAAAAAGTGATGCTTCGTGAGAAATTATTTAAGGTTGATTCAAGGTTTTTTTCGATTTGATTCACATGGATGACAACTCAAGTTTTAATTTAAGGCTAATTTGAGACTTCTATCAAATCTGCCTTATTCTTTAAATTTGATTGAAAAAGGGCAAAAACTGGGTTGTAGAGACTTTGAGTCCATTTTTCTCAAAATTTCGACGTGATGGACACTTTTTGAGGACAGAATTATGTTCAGCGATGAAAATCTTTGAATCATATTGGGTGTCGACCAGTGTTATATTGTATTATTTAGCAGTGTTTTTCCTCCAAACCACCTCATCCAAAGGATGATCATTTTGCATATCTTTTCGATGATTTTAATCTCCGTTGGATGATTAAAGGGATATTAAAGACATATCCAGTCCAAATTTACCTATTTTGGATCCTTTTTTTTCTGTGTGGAAGACATACGGGTCTGACATACGTTTACACGAAAATCGAGTCGAAAACCGGGACAGGGCCCATAGAAATGATTAGCTTAAGGGAAGTTTCTACCCATGGGCCTCATTATACACTTGAAAAATGTACTATAATTTTGCCCAGAAGTTTGGAAGGATTGAAGGAATCATCTCCGACCACATAAAGTATATATATTCTTGATCAGCATGACGAGCTGAGTCGATTTAGCTTTGTCCGTCCGTCTGTCCGACAGTCCGTCTGTCTGTTTCTACGCAAACTAGTCCCTCAGAGATATCTTTTAGCTGCTCACTGCAACTATGTCGGAACCGCGAAAATCGGATGCTAACTTCTTGTAGCTGGCATACAAATTTTTTTTACTTTTTTATACTCTGTACCAGAAGTACACAGAGTATATTAAGTTTGTGCAAAAGTATGTAAAAGGTAGAAGGAAGCATTTCCGACCGTATAAAGTATATATATTCTTAATCAGCATCAACAGCCGAGTGGATCTAGCCATGTCCGTCTGTCCATCCGTCTGTCTTTCTGTCCGCTGTCCGTATGAACAAACTGATCTCAGAGATGGTAGAAGATAGAGGTTTGACATGTATGGAACATATGTTTCTTATACTTGCAGGCAGATCAAGTTTATTTTCAATTTTGGCCGCACCCCCTCCCGCCCCGCAATATCGAAAAAAGTCATATCTCCCACAGTTTTATGGATAGATGGTTCGAACCTTCTGGACATATTTAGTATTCGATTCTATTCTATAATGTAGATTCTTTATTGATCCGCTGAAGGAATTTTAAAGATCGGATAAACGATATTCGAGTTATAAGGAAAACAAACAATTATGGGCAGCACCGGTCGCAACGGCGATGAGCAGCACTTCACAGGTACAAAGTATGTTATAGTCGGGCTTGACCGACAATCTTTCTTATTTTTGTTGCGGTTGTTGTAGCGCTCTTCAAAGCCTAAAACGGCTTATCTGAAATGGATGAATTAAAATGGGTCCTGCTCTGAATATATGTGGTTTTCACACCAGCCTCCACGTTTGCGGTAGGCTCAAAAAAACTGAAGAAAACTACCCTTAGGAAGGTAGTATGACATGCGCGTGATATTTATAGATGCTTTTTTTTTAAGACTTAGAAAGAAAACGAATCGATTTATTTCATGTTGGTTTTTTTATTTAAAAGGAAATGTATGAATAAAAAATTGGGGAAAGTTAACTAAGTTTTGTATACCCTTGCAGCTTCCATTGAAAACTAAAAAGTTTTTCTAACTAAGACTACTTTTTGGACCTTACTTTTCTATGGGATCTATACTATATAGATGTCTGATTTCGACCAAACTTGGTGAAATCATGGAAAAGCATAATACACTGTTAATTACGAAATTTGGAGGCGATCCCATTTAAAACAAAAATGTTTTTCTCACTAGAACTTCTTTTCCGACCGATTATTCATACTGCAGCTATATGCTATGGTCATCCGATTTTGATTAAACTTTGTAGAAATGTGTTAAATTATATAAAATAAGAATATGCCAATAAAAAGGACGTTTTCATTAAGAACAAAAAAGTTTTCCTCACTCGACCTAGTTTTTCGACCGATCGTTTCTATGGGAGCTATATTGCTATAGTCATCCGATTTTGACCAAACTTTGTAGAATTGTGTAAAAGTATATAAAATAAGTGTATGCCAATGATAAGGACGTTTTCATTAAAAACAATAAAGATTTTCTCACTAGAACTAGTTTTTCGACCGATCGTTCCTATGGCAGCTATATGCTATAGTCATCCGATTTCGACCAAACTTATTGAAATCATGGGAAAGGATAGTTAACTAAGAAATACGTACTTTGAAGGCGTTTCCATTAAAAACAAAAAAGTTTTTCTCACTAAGATTAGTTTTTCGACCGATCGTTCCTATGACAGCTATATACTATAGTCATCCGACTCGGCCGATCCCGACAAATGTGCAGCGTTTGTACCAAAAGACTTCGTGCAAAGTTTGGTGAGGATAGCTTTAAAACTGAAGGAGGAGAAAGCATAGAAACAGACAGACGGACGGACGGACAAACGGACAAGGCTAAATGAACTCAGCTCGTTATGCTGATCAAGAATATATATACTTTATGTGGTCGGAGATGCTTCCTTCAATGCGTTACAAGCATCCGCACAATTTTATAATACCCTCTGCAAGGGTATAAAAAATACAAACACACGCAATGCCGGACTCCTCCACAAACTGCTACATACTTCTGCACAAACTTAATATACTCTGTGTACCTTTGGTACAGAGCATGATGTAATAAGTATAAGGCAAGCAGCTCACTCGATTAGTCCCTTATTATCAATACTTGGCAGTCTGTCAACAGAGTAGGCTCGTATCGTACGAATTTGTTTCCGATTTTTTGTTCGTTGCTTTAACCCTTACGTGAGGTGAAAAAAATTACCATTTGCATTTATTCATGTTCCAAAGATGGAAAAAATTAGATTCGTGGGAGAATCCTTAGGATGTAGTTTTGGTCCAACTGGAAAAATCTGCCATTTTAAAGCTACCGATTGAAAGGCTTTAACCAACAAAGGCCAGGTGTCGAAAAGAAGACGTCTCATGCCAGATACAATACCAGAGCCGGAGCGTGAACCTAAAATCATTCGACATTGGGTTGCTTCAGTAGGCTGCAAATGTACCCCACTGCCATTCTAAGGGCTAAACACAGAAAATGTTGCCGTTTACTAGTTTCATCATGGTACAGAGAATACATTTAGTAGTATTAATGTATATACACACAGAGGGAAAAAACTCGAAAACATTGGACTCAAGGTGAGTATAATCGTTACCAAAAACTGGCCATGATCGGTTTTCCACACTTATAGTACAATGTTCTCACTTCAAGAACACATTTTTGAGCACCAAAAAGCTTGTTTTGAGTTGAGTTCTTGAGAACATTTAAAACTCAGAGACATCCCTTACAGGTTGAAATGAAATATAACTTCAGCGACGTCCAGCCCCACCTGCCTTGGTTCATTTTATAAACTGGATCGAAACAAAGACCTTTTGCACTCATCGATGGCGGCATGTTAGCTCGTTGCACTATCGCCCGTTTTTTTAGAAGCAGATCTAAATGGCTACTTATACTTTTCTGTGCGGTGGCTGAGTTGTGTTGAATTGTGCTCATACAATACATTTGGAACGTTTGTTTTTGAAAAATTAAAGAGAACCTCTTGTTCTTATTTTGCCTTCACAATGTTTTTTCCTCAGTGTAGGATTGCTAAATTTAAATTATTAAAATGTTTAATTCTTTTAGAAAAATAAGTTCATTTCTACCATTTATAGTATCTAAGAGTGAAGACGTACGGAAAACTGTTCTTGAAATAATTCTTAAAGCAAAATACTTCCAAAATTTAATAAATGAAGTAACAATACAAAAATTTTTAATCAGATTCTGTGAGAATTTAGATCTTCAGGAATTTCAGGTATTATAAAAACTTCCGGAACAAGCTGAACCACCGAAATAATTTACGTTGTTTTTACTTTGAATTAAGGTTTCATAAATGGCAACAAAACGATCTTGAACTTGTGCTCCTTCGGTTCAGTGTTTGACACAGCTTTATAGCCAGCGAAACTGATAGTTTAAGAGCCAGACCAGTCTCAGTTGCAATTGGTTCAATTTCGGATAATTTTTCCTGTTAAATTTTAAGTACATATTTTTAGAAAAGCCTTTAAAAATTTGCATAATTTATTCACTCGTGAGTTGTTGTTACCATCTCCAATGGAATGCCTTGCGAGTCAACATCAACAGAGCCTCAATGCGCCTTGCCTCGAGTTTCGTTGTTGTGTACAAAATAATTTTTCGGTCTCTTGGCTGCTGTGAAAGGCCGACAGGCTGCTGCCGCCGCTGCAGCAGCTACCCATATAACCATATAGCCCATGTTTGATTCTGCCCGCCCAAACGCAATTGTCGCCTTCATCCATCCAACGAATCGTTGGTAGTTTTAATTGCTGTCGGTGCCAACGCAGACGCCAACGTCATCATCATCATCATTGAATCGACTCGACTTGACTATGTGCATTTGCTGAGTGGGCACTTGGCCAGGTCCCAGGTCGGTTGGAGGAGAGATTAACGCCCGTTTCCGGTAGTTAAACATTTTCGGCCAAATGAGGCAAACGAATCTCTCACTCTCTAAATGGATTTGGGTAGCTTGAGTGGGTGTAGTGGGCCTATCTGTGTGTGTGCTCTCGATTCACGCGATGGGAAAAACGTGTGGAAATCGTTAAAATTTTCAGTTGGCTCCGCTGGTGAGAGTAGTTATCTTTAATGGCACCATCATCATCGATAAAGATGAGTTCAACGAGATTGGGAACTGAGTTTGGTTTAATGACAGGTGAAATTGTGGGAACATCTTGAGATAGGCAATCAAGACATATCGGGTCTATGCTAATCGAAAAATGATTAATTGTTTCGCTTGGCCAATTCCTTAACCCATAATTCAATATTCTAAACTAAATTATCATACAGCAACACGAATATGCTTTACCCATATAAATACCAGTTCAAGTTCAAGTTTATTTTCCTGCTTGGCTGGCCCAAACAACATATTTACGCCCGACATGATCTAACATTTCATAATGGCCAAAGCAAAATGCAAATGTAGTAGTTGAACAAAAAAAAGCAATTTCCCTTCTAGAATTACACGTGTTGTAGGTAAACACAAAAATCTACAATTAAAATTCAATTGTGGGGCTATTACACAATGCGCAAATACAATTTTCCAATAACTTTGTCTACTCGCATGTGAAAATGCACTTGCTCAGCGCCCCCCATTGGCCACCACTGACCCTATCGCGAGGAGGTGGGGGATGGGGGACAACCCGTCGGCATATTGCGCAGCATCTTGAATTTCCGCCCTTTTTGCGATGCCACCCAATAAAGACAACACAAAAAACAACAACAGCAAGAAGAGACAGTCATCCAAGGTAAGCACGAGATACAGATACGAGCTTCGAGATACAACTGAGACAGTAAAGGTTCGCTAAGAACAAAATTAATTTACATTGAATACACATTCGTTATGAGTAATTTTTAAGGCTTAAAAAAGGGTTAAACACTTTAATCTATCTTGTAATCTATATAGCTGAAGGGGTAGGATCAGTGGCGTTCGCAGAGTTCTTCAAGGGGGACTTTAAAAAATGTCTTAAGTCGATTCTTCCTTAATCTAGTACTTAGCATCTAATTATTTATTCAGTAGGCGGTTTAACCCCCTGGAACCCTCCCCTTCTGCGTAAGTCCCTAAGTAGGATTGCTAAACCTTAAATACATTCCTCATGCCGCAAGCCGTTTTAGTAGTACAGAACCCTTTAGAACCGATAAACTTTAGGTTTTCGGCTGTGCATGATGATAAGGGGTAATGTTCAAATCAGTTATGAAAATTTCCTGAGCTCTGGTATTAGATCTAGAACAGCGATGTTCCTCCATAGCCCCCAGGGGCCGAGCGCATACCGAAGTCGGGCAGATGAGCGTAAGCACCGCTCTCTTTGCTTGCATACGATGCCCTGACGTTGAGCAGGGCAGTTCAAAGCTGGGCTGTGTCGCTTTGATATAGCACACCAATACACTCTCACTTTTTGGCTTCGCTCGTCTTGAACATCGCTGATCTAGAATGTGATTTTCACTTTTCAACGGGAGTAAGAAGTCGCCGTGTGTGATGCAGCGGGATGTGTGTGTGCCTGCTAACTAATGCCGACCGCACACCATTCGTATCGACATCGTAGCGTCATTGTCACATCAAGTATTTGCTGTACAGCTACGATAACGATAGGCCTGATGTTCCGCACACGACACAATGTTCACTTGTCAAAACACAAAGCAGAAAAATGTCGAGTGATGGAGAGGAATTAATTTTATTAACATATCTTCGTCACTGAAGAAACCAAAAATCGAAAAAGAGGTACTGCCCAGACGGAAAAAACTAAGTCAGAAAATAAGATTTCTTCATCTCAAAATTTGAACAGAATGTTCTCTCAAATATTTGATTACAAATGTTCCTGAAATGACTCAGACGTGCGTCTTCAGTCGCACGGCAATAGCCTAACCGTCTACGACGCATCGCGTCGCCCGCCGTCGTTGCGCGCGTCTAAGGTCTTGGGCTCTACTCCCAGTTAGTCCGACAAAAATTTTTATTTCATTAATAAAAATAACCAAGGCGGGTGGGATGTTGTACAAGCGATGTCTCTGCGCTGCGGACCCCTGGACCTGGACGGTGGATCTGGACAGTGGACTTTGGACACTGGACGGAGGACCTGGACGATGGATCTGGATAGTGGACCGACCTGTGGACGATGGATCTGGACAACTGGACCTGGCCGGCGGATCTCTGAACCTCAATTTTTTTTTTTAAATGTTCTCAAAAACGGAACATATCAACACACATCAAGATCTTGCGTCCTCAAAAAAAAGTTCTTGAAGTGAGAAATTGTTCTTAAAGTGAGAAAACCCGGTCATGATTAGTTTTTGTGACCGAATGTGCTCATTTTGAGTCCAATGTTCTCGGTTTTTTCCCTATGTGTGGGCCTTACATCGAGAACAACTCAAAAAGGAGATTATTTATTGCTGCAGAGAAGCGCTTTCTGTAATATCAATGTTGGAATACGCTTGTACATTAATTTTTTAAAGGCATTCGTTGCTCTCTATTAAATGGACGAATTTCATATTTTCATCTGACATTTTGTTAACAGCACGTGCTCGTTCATCAAAAAATGTAAGCAAACTGTCAGCGTACAGTCGTACATGTCGCTTATCGTGACTGACTCTGCTTGTTGATAGTCGTCATGCTGCAAGCATGTTGCGACGATTTCACGCTACGGACGAGTCGTGTGCGGAGCTCCCTTTAAATCAGAGGCAGGCAAGAAATACATTCACATTTTTGCATTGGTGTGTGTGAGAGCAGCGCAAAAATTTCTCTCTTTTCCAGTAGCAACGACTGCGTCGCGAACACGTAACGCAGCTGAGCCTTAACAGTTTATACCGTGTGTGTGGAAGCAGCGCTGCTTTGAGATTTTTCGTATGCACGCCAGATAGCAAGCTGCCGGCCCCTGCTTTAAATATATGTGTGCGACTTCGATGCGTATGCCTCAGATACGTAGCGTCGCATACAATACCAGTCCGTCTGTCTGTATGAACGCCTAGATCTCAGAGACTATAAGGGATAGAGCCACATATTTTTTCATGAGGGTAGGTTTATGCCAGTGGCGGGCACACAAATACAATGATATGTAAGACTTCCATTTGTGTGCGTATGAAAAAGACGAAGTTTACTTCGTGCGTGACGTTTTAATGCTTTGCACTGCGCAAAAAAAAGCAAGCTTCAAACTTAACAAAAGGATTTGCGTCTTGCTAAATATATTAATGATGAAATAATTAGTTACTTAATAACTAATTACATAAATAAGAAGGCAAATTCAAGCATCAGATTTAACAAATTGATAATTAGATACTGAATAACATTAATAACAACAACACTTTTGTCAGTGCATATAATAAATTGCGCAGCGAGACCTTGCTTCGTAGGCGGCTGAACAGTAGGGATGTCGAAAATAATATCGTTTGTATGAAAATATCGATATTATATCGAACAGTGAACAGCAACTGATTTGATTTTCGTTTGCGCTTCGTTGTCGAAATTGCGCGAAGCGAACAAATCACCGCGCACGAGTTAAACCTAAGACGCTTGCCGACGCCACACGACCGTTTACACTGTCGGTGTCGCGGCAGAGCGCCGGCAGAATAACTCCCAGACTCGCGAGTCTGGCTCGCGCCCGCCACTGGTTTATACCATTCCCATAACAAGTTAGTTTTCGATTTGGAAGATTCACCCTCCTTCTCCCTATAATCGCAAAAAACTGTCTGTCTATCTATATGAACGCGTCGATCTCAGATTCTATAAGAGATAGCCACAAAATTTTGCATGTAGGTAGGTGGTGTATACCCCCTCCACCATTAAACTGCAAAAAAACCGGAACCAACGTTTGCAATAACGTCCAATAATAACGGTGAAACGTTGTATGTATTTCGGTTAACGGTTCCGGTTCCGGGGTTATTCCCTGCTTTTAAGTTATTAAGGCCCGATTTCTCAAAGGTTTCGGTTGGCCAACCGCCGGTCAAATTTGTTCCTCCAGTTGGCAAGCGGTCAAGTGATTTTGTTTTCTCAACAGCAGTTTTATCCGATATCGATAAGTTCCTATCGCTGCGTTAGGGTGACCAGTCACGGTCAACAAATTTGGTATTTTTGTTATGGCGTTTTAATGCTATTAAATGCTGCTAGTATTATTTTTGCGGAAAATTTATTGAAATTGATTGCGATGAGTCGAAAGCTATAGCTGGGGTCACTTGTTTACCTGCACGGCTTATCAAAGGAACGCTGACTACACAGAAGTCAGCCGCTGTGGGAAGTTGCCACATGCATAAGTCCTGCTAACAATCCAAGTCACAACAAATTGAATCGCAAATGAAGTCAAGGCTTTAATTTTATCTCTAATTCTTGCATAAATTATTTTACATGTAGATTTTGTCAACCTGAATCATTGAACATATAGGCCTCTTCCTGTACTCTCTAGAATTTTTTATATGTTGCTCTGCCTCTTCAAACTCCATTTTCATTGCGTGGAGTTGGAAAATTCGTTTATTCATAATCATTTTGTGGCAGCAAATAATAAAATAAACAAATCACATGTTGGAGCCAGCTGTTTGTATAGCGATAAAATATATCGATAATTCCATCGGCACTGAACTCGTGGTTAACTTTAGCCAGTGCTCGAGCAGCGGTTAAGTCTGTTCCTCCGGTTGCGCCACACACAGCATGAGATACGCAAATTCGGTTAAACTGCCTGTCAAGTTGACTAACCGCACATTGAGAAATCGGGCCTAAAAACTAACAAGAAAATGTACGGAAATATTAAGAAAGGTGAAAAATTTTATTTTGGGATTTTTGAAAACCTTTCCTTCAAATTTGGTATTTTTTAATACATTTTCGGAATTTATTTGAAATAATTTATTAATGAACATTCACTGTACATTTATCTTGACTTTTCTTACTTTTCAGTGCCTCTGAATTGAAGCACATTTGTATCTGCAATTGCGCCATTTGGCGAAAAGTATTCCGCAGCAAAAAAGAAACAACAACAACAACAAAATAAGGCGCGAAGTTTCGTATCGCAATCTTATGAAATTCTCAATTCCCAGCGAATTTTCTGGGCGCCTTTAAAACTAAACCAGACTAGTCAACCAACCAGGCCGCAAGTAAAGACGGAAGAAACGTCCCTTTGTCAGCCCTGCCTCCCGTCTCAGTCTGCTGCTGCCGCTCATCATCAGTTTGTTTCTTTTTGTTTTGCTTCGACTTTCGCATTTGCAATTGCGTTGTTTGCATTTCTTGGTTCGTTCGTTATTGTTATTGCTGTTGTTGTTGCATCATCAAGATGCCAACATGCAACATGCCCCAACATCAACGCCACCGCCACCCCCCACACCACACCCTTCCCCTCACTCAACTGATCTCGACAGACTATTTTTAGTATGCGCATCTATGCGATACATGTACATATTCCCCATGAACGCCAAGTCATGCTACGCTCGTGTGATTTATAAGGTCTTTGGCCCCCATCTCACCTCACCTCACCGTCTCTTTCGTAGTTTTGTTTTCATTTCGGTTGTCTCTGTCTTTGTTTTGCTTGCCTTCTTCTTCTCCGCGGTCCGAGACTACGGCGTCATTGTAAAAAAAAGTCATAATAATGCCGAAAGATAAACAGAGAATGCGAGAGGCCAAAACAAATAGATAATTATCATCTGGCCGAGAAGCTGGGGTCTTTTTTCGTAGTTGCTGCGCCATTTCTGCGCATTGCTCAAAATTGTGAAACTCAATTGGGCTTGCCCCAGATTACTCCTTCTGATGACTAGTTGGCACCGATCGTCACCATTTTTCCCACCTCCACCTATTGCGATGCTATTCACAACGACTTTCATCACACGTATTCCATCTCGAACTGCGCATAACTGCACTTTTAATTACTGTCCAAATATTTTTGTTTTTGACAAACAATGTACTGCGTGTAATCAGACAACTGAAGAGGCAGAGACCTCAGCATGATGGCGCCTGATTTGAGAGTTTTGATGGGTACACACAGTCATATAACAGATTGCATTAGTAAATACATCGTTTTTTTTTTTTTGTACGTACGATGCTAGGAAGTGAAGCTGTATTGTGTACTTTGTAAACATTTAATGGTGATATTAAAAGTGAGATATTCATTTTAAGTATGATTCAGCAGATTATTTATATGAAAATAAAAACTTTAATTTTCGGAATACAAAATTATTAAGTCTTAAATTTTCTGTTAAGGACACATAAGAAAGTTTTTCAGTAAATTTACTATAAACTTAAGCTTATGCAATGCATTTTGCGAGCTCCTGTACTTTGTTTTAAGCGAAAATGAGGATCGTGTTTGCTTAAGCGACCTGATCTTCAGTAATCAAAAGGTTTGGTTGGGCTGGCTTAAGGTCATCCGTCTTATCCGATAATAAAACGGCCTTTTTGTTTATATTATTTTAACAAAATTAAAAACCTATACATTTATACGGGACAAGTGCAACTGCTCGCCACGGAGTTTGATTTTAAACTGACTTATTCTAGTGATTGTGTTGGTCAAGTAAATGTCTATATATGTGTGCACAGTTCTCTGTGTCCGTTTTGAAGTTAAGCCTGATGTTTGTTGGTATGTTTATGATGTGAAGCATCTCAAGAGTGTTATAATGTCGCTCTTGTTGTAAAATGCTCGTGGCATCAAAGTCGGAAGAGTGGCCGCTCTCAGCACAGTGGGCTGCTAGCGCTGTTTTTTGTGTGTTGGATTCATTACGTTTTTTTATATCTGATTTGTGTCCAGATAGTCGTGACTTAAGTTTTGATTTTGTCGTTCCAACATATATTTTATTACATATATAGTTATCCTACTTTTCATATCGTTAAATAGTGCCGCCATAGTGAATGTTGGTTTGTGAGCTATTATGATCTGTTCTCTGTCATATAAGTCCGATTTTGCGAGTCTTTCCGAGTACTGTGGTATATATGTTACTGACTTGTACATTTTGGTCTGTTCCGCTGGTGCTCTTGTGGTTTCTTTTCCAATTCCTTTAATGATTGTCATTATGATGTTTTGAGGAAAGTCATTCATTGTCAGTAGTTTTTTGATGGTCAATAAGTTCTCTTCATGAAAAATTGGGTCGCTCGTGTCAATTATCCGCTTGGCAAGATTCTTAGCCGTATTAATTATCATGTTTTTGGGATGTTTCGAATGAAAATTTATTATCCGTCCTGAGGCTGTGGGTTTTTGATACCAGTTGACTTTTAGTGTGTTGTTTATTCTGTGGACTACGGAGTCTAAAGATGGTAGTTTGTTTTTTTCTTCTGTCTCCAACGTAAATTGTATGTCCTTATGGTATGAGCTTAGTGTCTCCAGAGTTTCTTGAACGTCTGTTCTCTAACTATCGCATATAAATCGTCAACATATTTAGTTAATAGTCTGGTGGTCTTTACATGTTTGAGCACTTCTTCCATAACAACGTCTGCTATTATCGGTGAAGCCGGAGATCCCATGGGGAGACCATTTAACTAGACATACAGTTCCTCCTCAAACTTGAAATACCTATTTTCTGATATTCAAAAATGTAATAAAAGTAAGTAAAAGTAAGCTTTTGGAAAATGAGGATCTTGATGTCAGTCTGTTAGCGTTTCTACCAAGTTAAGTTGATAATGCTACTTTTTATCGATTTAATGATTCGTTCGTTACGGTAAAGTTAACTAAAACAACAACAATGGGTCTGAAAAGCTCCTGTGTTCAAGGTGTTCCTGATTAGAGGTGGAGCACTATCGATAGTCGACACCATCAATAGTCAGCGGTACTTTTTTTCAAAACCATCGCTTACTATCGATAGTTTCAGATAGTATGTTAATTTATACAAATATGCATAAAATCTCGAAAACGTCATTTCAAAAATTAAAAACTTAACGAGAATTTCTTAAAAACAAAAGAAATATTTTATTTTCATGGGATTGTTAGTGTCAGAAATTATAAAATTGCGCGGATGTTTGTAACGCATTGAAGGAAGCATATCCGAACACATTAAGTATATATATTCTTGATAACCATGACGAGCTGAGTTGACTTAGCCCTGTCCGTCCGTCCGTCTGTCTGTTTCTATGCTATCTCCTCCGTCAGTTTTAAAGCTATCCTCACCAAACTTTGCACGAAGTCTTTTGGTACAAATACGCTGCTCATTTGTCGGAACCGGCCGGATCGGATGACCGTAGCATATAGCTGTCATAGGAACGATCGGTCGAAAAACTAGTTCGATTGAGGAAAACTTTTTTGTTTTTAATGAAAACGCCTCCAAAGTACGTATTTTTTAGTTAATTATCCTTTCCCTTGATTTCACTAAGTTTGGTCGAAATCCGATGATTATAGCATATAGCTGCCATAGAAACGATCGGGCGAAAAACTAGTTCTAGTGAGAAAAACTTTTTTGTTCTTAATGAAAACGTCCTTATCATTGGCTTACATTTATTTTATATACTTTTACACAATTCTACACAGTCTGCTCGAAATCGGATGACTATAGCATATAGATCCCATAGGAACGATCGGTCAAAAAACTAGTTCGAGTGAGGAAAACTTTTTTGTTTTTTATGAAAACGTCCTTTTTATTGGCATATTCATATTTTATATACTTTAACACATTTCTACAAAGTTTTAGCAAAATCGGATGACTATAGCATATAGCTGCAGTATGAATGATCGGTCGAAGAAGAAGTTCTAGTGAGAAAAATTTGTTGTTTTCAATGGAAGCTACAAAACTTCGGCCGAGCCGAAGTTAACTTTCCCCTATTTTTTTATGTTACGAATATTTTTGCCAATGTGTGTTATGCGCAGTATTTGTGAGTCCCTACGCTCGTAATGAACAAAGGAGTAACAAATAAGCGCTGTGCGCATAGGCCGTGGGCACCCCTGATATAAGTCAATTGATCAGCAATCCGTCACACTTGCATTATTCTCATCGACTTAGTACTTGTAACTGCTTCTTTTAAGCCTTTACATTTGTCTCTTTTTAACAAGTTAATATACAGTGCACTGCAGTGGAAGGAAAAAGGTTAGCCCGCGTTGTGTTCCCACGTTTGCATACAACGCATTTCCAATTGCTGTCTAAGAGTCAACCTCTGCAAAGTTTAACTAAGACCGAAACTGTACCGGTACTAACGTTTCGGATTCGTTCCGGTTCTAATGGTTGCAATAATAACGGTAAGCGGTGGTCGGTTCAATCAATAAATGTATTATCGATTTCAGTACGTGATTTGAAACGGTTTTTTTTAGGTTAACTGTAGGTATTATTCCCTGCTTATAAGTCAATCGGAATAAAGGTATATGAGGAAGAACATTTACATCAAACTTCGATTGCATTTGTCTCAAAATATGGAAGCGTATGTTTTTCTATGCTCACAACTGATTTTGCAAGACAATTTTAAGCCCTTAGTTCAAACACGAACTAGCTTATTACTAGGTACATTTTTGGTTTTTGAGGTAAGATGAATCTATCAACCGTTATCCTGAACAGAGCGAAAAATTAGATCGAAATTTCTGAACCTAATACTTTTTGATAAAAAGTTTACCAAAAATGTATTTAATTATGCTCCTTCTTATGTAAAAAAGATGAAGTACATTAATTCGATTATTATACTTAACCAAAATTAGAAAAATTGTCTTATTTGTACTTTACACGAAACTTGCAGGAGGCATTTGACACTATTCAATGCTTTTTCACAAGATAGAAAATTCAGTTCAACTCTGACAAAACCCAAGCAATAACTTCTCCTGAAAAAATTGGCCAGATATATCCCAGATAGTCCCATAGATCTGGATGGCATTGACATTCATGACTAAAAGTCATGTTAGACTCAAAAGTCAACTTTAAAGACCTTGTAGGGAATACCATTGATAGAATCAATTCCCTCACTACAATTCGAAGTATATCCGTTCATCAAGAGGAAGTCTCGGTTATCTATTGAAAATAAGTTATACCTGATCCGGTAGTTTTTCCAGGCAGTATTGTTTTTTGGAGCTCCCGTGTGGTGGGATGTTGCCAAGTGTCATCTTAAAAGACTACAAACAGACCAAAACAAGATTTTAAAAGTGATATTCAAGCTATAGATAAGCGAGAGTTTCTGTTGATGAACGTATAAAGAATTCTAGTGAGGGAATTGATTCTATCAATGGTATACCCTACCAGGTCTTTAAAGTTGACTTTTGAGTCTAACATGACGAACCTTTTTATCCCAGGGAATGTCGGTGCCATACAGATCTGTGGGTCTTTGATTATACGATTAAATTATTTAAATCAAAAATAAAAATTAATAATTTCAACAATTTATTTTATTCAAATATGGAAAATGTTGATTTTGCATAAAAAATTTTTTTCTGTGTAGCTTAAAATTTAATTGCAATAAAATTAGTACGTGAGCATTTTTATTTCTTTAATGGTTTAAAAAAATATATCTAAAACTATCGATAGTGATGGGCTACCATCGATGGTGTCTCAATAGCGTCCAACCAGCGATAGTATCGATAATGCCATTGATAGGTCCCCACCTATAGTCCTGCCAGTACCTATGCATTTTTATAAGATCTTTTTGGCCATTTAATGATTTGTCAGTCACGGAGAATTCGATTGAATCATTTGTTATACTGTTCTTAATCTTCGTTTCCATTTGTGATTAATGTTGTCCAGTTATGCGAGCTCATGGTGGTCTCGAAGTACAGTTTCAGAGGTAATTAGGAGGCTTTTCACCAGGAGGAGCCTACAGGTGAAAATTACGCAGATCAATTAGATCTGGCATGATTTCCCCATTTGATTTTAGTTTAGTTTGCTTGAACTTATTTTTTTATCTTTTTGTTTTTTTTTTGGAATTCAATGATTCGTCCGTAACGATAAAATGTGGCTTAAAATAGTCTATATAGATCTAGTCCATATAGATTAAGAACAGCCAAAGGGAGAGGACTGAAAAACAAGTCGGTCTCTTTTTGGCTTTCAGTGATCATTGACATCGGTAAGCAGTCCTTGTGAATTGCCGAGTGACTTCGGCCCCCGTGGCTTGGGCTTGCCAGGTATGATATAAATTCTTTAAGAATTCAAATTTTTGCAATCCGTGGTTACAATTCGCTAACTTATTAAAAATTCACATTATTTTTCTCAACGCTTTTATTTGACAACTAAAACTCTAGCGCTGGGCAACTCTAGGCAGAAAAAGTGTCAATTTTATACAATGATATTTCTAAATATATTCCTGAACCCCATCACTTCAATTGTGTATTAATCACATTGTACACATCTTACTAATCAAATTAAATGCATTTCTGTTATTTATCATTCTCCATCCAAACAACCAAACTTATTTGCTTATTCAAATGGTCTAATCAGTCCGAGCTCAATATGAATGTTTGCCAATCCATTTGAAAAATTGACCATTAAGTGGCAACTAATTAAATGCTGACCTTTTGATTTATATATGGCGATACCAGAGCCAAAGTTCAAAAGTCTCTGGAAAAGTATTGCTCACACAGACAAACACTCTGTTTTATCAGTTCAAGTTGCTTTTGGCAGTTGTTTTGATTTCTATTTGCCTGGACAGGCCAATCACTTATCACAGACCACCCAAATGCCCAGCGGAGCATCATCCCCCCCATTAAGCAGTGAGCGAGTAAATAAATAAATATTATTTGATGTGTAGTACTACTACTTACTACTACTACTGCTACTAACTGCAAGTGAGTTCTGTGTTTGTGTGTGTGTTTGTGTTCACATAAATCATACGACGAATGAAAAAAAGAGACTTTGGTGAAGGTCAAAAGCGAGCATTGAGCTTCAGCTACAGCTTCGAGCAACTTTGTTGATTAGAGACGAGTTACTCGCAAGTTATGTGAAATACATTTGACCCCAAGGAATCTCAGATGACTGACTGCGTCGTCTGTTTGTATGTGTTGTACATACACAGGCTGTCTGTCAGCGAAACGTTTGATTTGTTTATGAGATTACCATATGCTTATGAAATTATGCCTCATAATGATGTGGTTGAATGAAGAGCTGCCGGGCATGGTGATTTACAAATGAAGTCTGGTCTACATGTAAATGAAAATATTTATGTACTTAATGGATCAATAAACTGTAAATTATATTGAGATTTTGTTTTGGAATTTATGGACTCTAAATATAAAATTTGCACCCTCTTAAATTCTTCGGTCCGGGGGTTCGAAGCCATTGTAAAGTCTAAGGTTCCTGGACCCAAGGTTCTGGTTCTTAATAATTAAAAATTGGGGAAAGTTAACTTCGGCTCGGCCGAAGTTTTGAATACCCTTGCAGCTTCCATTGAAAACAAAAAAGTTTTTCTAACTAAGACTACTTTTTGGACCTTACTTTTCTATGGGATCTATACCATATAGACGTCTGATTTCGACCAAACTTGGTGAAATCTTGGAAAAGCATAGAACACTGTTCATTGCGAAATTTGGAGGCGATCCCATTTAAAACTAAAAAGTTTTTCTCACTCGAACTTCTTTTTCGACCGATCATTCATACTGCAGCTATATGCTATAGTCATCCGATTTTGACCAAACTTTGCAGAATTGTGTAAAAGTATTTAAAATAAGTGTATGCCAATGATAAGGACGGTTTCATTAAAAACAAAAAAGTTTTTCTCACTAGAACTAGTTTTTCGACCGATCGTTCCTATGGCAGCTATATGTTATAGTCATCCGACTTCGACCAAACTTAGCGAAATCATGGAAAAAGATAGTAAACTAAGATATACGTACTTTGGAGGCGTTTCCATTAAAAACAAATAAGTTTTTCTCACTAGAACTAGTTTTTTGACCGATTGTTCATATGGGAGCTATATGCTATAGTCATCCGATTTCGACCAAACTTTGCAGAATTGTGTAAAAGTATTTAAAATAAGTGCCAACGTTTAAAAATTTTTAGTGTATGCCAATGATAAGGACGTTTTCATTAAAAACAAAAAAGTTTTTCTCACTAGAACTAGTTTTTCGGCAGATCGTTCATATGGCAGCTATATGCTATAGTCATCCGATTTAGACCAAACTTAGTGAAATCATGGAAAAGGATAGTAAACTAAGAAATACGTACTTTGGAGGCGTTTCCATTAAAAACAAAAAAGTTTTTCTTACTAAAACTTGTTTTTTGACCGATCCCTCCTATGGCAGCTATATGCTACAGTCATCCGATCCGGCCGGTTCCGACAACTGTGAAGCGTATATGTACCAGAAGACTTCGTGCAAAGTTTGGACAGGGCTAAATCAACTCAGCTCGTCATGCTGATCAAGAATATATATACTTTATGTGGTCGGAGATGCTTCCTTCAATGCGTTACAAACATCCGCACAATTTTGTAATACCCTCTGCAAGGGTATAAAAATAGTGGCCACAACAACAAAGATATATTGAACAAACTTCAATCACCAATGCATACCTATCGACTACCCTACAAATAGAGCTTAATAATAATAGGGAATTTGGCATTCTTGAAATCCTCAAGTTCTTATTCGTCGTTGTTTAAATTAATTCAAGAGCACTTTTCCAATCAAATGGTGTGTTCAATTGGATAGTTCGGAGCTGCGAGAATGTTCAACCTAATACTACCTGCCTATACACCAAAATTTAAATTCTTAGCTTAAATAGCTTCTGAGATATGGCACAAAACCACATATAAACCGGTTCAATTTTTGTACAGCGTTAAAACCAGTTCTGAACCAGCAAAATATCCAACTTCACATTTTCGGCATACAGACCAAATATCAAGTTCCTAGCTTCAATAGCTTTTGAGATATGGCTCTGAAACATTGTTGAACCAATTTTGAACCATTTAAATATTCAACTCTACATTTCCAACCAACAGACAAATTTTAAAGATCGTAGCTTAAATGACTTCGTTGACACGGCTCCAAACCACTTTTGAAACTGTTCGAAACCGGTTCTGAACCATTAAAATATCCAACGTCATAATACCAACATACAGCATAAATTTCAAATTCGTTGCTTAAATCTTCTATAATATGGCTCTGAACCACTTTTAAACCGGTTCTAAGCCCTTAAAATATCCAACCTTATAATACCCACATATACACCAAATTTCAAGTTCGTATCACGAATAGCTTCTGAAATATGGCTCTGAACCACTTTTGAACCGGTTCGAAACCAGTTCTAAGCCCGAAAAATATACATCCCCATAATGCCAACTTGTTTACCAAATTTCAAGTTCGTAGCTTCAATAGGTTCTGAGATATGGGTCTGAACCACTTTTGAACCAGTTCCGAAACCGGCTCTGGACCAGTCAAATATACAACTCCTTATTTCCAACCTACAGGCCAAATTTCAAGTTCTTAGCTACGATAACTTCTGAGATATGGCTCTAAATCACTTTTGAACCGTTATTAACCATTTTCGAACCGATTCACAGACATGACACATAGCCTATGACTCTTTTCTGATCGAGATGAATATACTGTGAAAATTTCGTTAAGATCGGTTCAGCGGTCTAGACGCCTATAAGGAACAATCATACAAGCGTAAATACTTTCACTTTTATATACGTCACGAGAAAGTCAATGATCGTATACATGCAGGGCGCGAGGTATAGAAAACGACACACATGCAAACGATTTTGTGTGTGTGAACAAAAACAGGTCTTATTCTTTTCTTTGATTGGCGCAAGCAAACTGTCCAACAAAAATTTTGGGTGATATTGTTGTTGCCTTACCCAATTTCAATGTGCTTTTCTTTGTGAATATTGGTGAGTGCGCTGCCCTAAGCTTTTTTTGGGCATGCCTGGTATAGATGATCATCTTCTGATAAGAATGAAATGGAATCTTATGCCATGGAGCTAGAAAATAATGAAAAAGTTACCAATATTAATAGGTAAAAGACTTCATTGCATCTTTTGACGTAATTCAAAGATTTTCTCAAAATTCCTTCTTTTTTTTAAATCGCTTGACACAGCCCCAAAGGGCAAAAGCCGAGCTCCTCTCAATCGCATGGCTTATGTGCTTCTAATTTTCGCACAAGAGAACCTTTCCCTAGAATCTGATATATCGCTTTTGTACATACAACAAATTTCAGCGACAACCCACCCACACCCCAGAATTATTTTTGTCGGACTAGTCTAGAGTTGATCGCAAGATGTGTTAGCTCACAGCGCCATTGCACACATTTGTTGTCACACGTCTAAGTGGATACTGATTCATTTTCTCTAAGGAGTTTGGGTTAAGTTGAATTGTGCTCATTTCAAGAACTTTGGAGCATTTGATCTCATAAGTTCATCTTAGAGAAATCTGTGTTCTGTGTTCGGCTTACAAATATTTCAGAATTTGTGACTTGCACAATAACATAAGCTCTTTAGAGTAAGGGTGCCTTAGTGTAAGGATGTCAAATATACTTTACCAAATTTCTTTATATACTACACATAAAAAAAAAGATCCCTGGTAGAAAGGATATTGAAAATGTCCATTTTAGTATCCAATTTTTGAATATCATTTTGAGTTTACTCAGCTCCCTTGGATGAAGAAAAAGATCAATTTCATATCAATGGCGAAATAATGTCAAAAGGATCTTTTTTTCGATAACTCGATAGCCATCCAGTCAAGTATGACCGTACGTGCGAAAGAGAAAGACACATTTTACTTCGAATTTTGACATAGTAGAGCTGCTTCATTCAGACGAAAAAAAATTGAGAAGAACGCACGCACCGCTGCAAAAAAAGTGAAGAAAAACACAAAAATTTAACCAAACAACAAGTAAGTTATGTACATGTTCTCAAATATATATATTTGAAGGCATTTGTATATTTGATATATATTTATGTTTACATATGAATGCCATACATACATATCAAATACTTCTTACATTTGCCTTTGTTTTTCTCTATGAAAGAAGTTGTTTACTGGCCAAGAAGACGGCTTAATGTCGCACTATGGGCGGAGATGGTGCTGGACTTGGTTCGTAACCCGCCTTGGGATTGGCTCTCCAGGTAAACATGTTGTCATTGCTGGTTATTGTGTTTCGCGGGATTCACCACGTCAAGCCAATGTCACCCTGAAGGATCATGTGGCCAACTCGGCTGTGAAACCGCTGCCGTCATAAACCTATGGAGTTCGACGCATTGAAACGCATCTCATTTTTAAAAAGTTTTGATATCTCCGTGCTGACACTGGAGCGTACTGTGCACTTTATACTACATATAGGTAGTTACTTGCTTCCTTACTCGTTCTTCATACTTAATCGCTCTCTTCCATTCCTATTGTGCGTCTGTCTGCTCGAGAAGAATGAAGACCAACAAATTTGGTTGGGCCGCCGGTTGGGGTGCTTTGATTCCGGCCTCCCGTCTGCGTCCCTGGACGCTGTGGATGTGCCTGTTAATGAGAATCGCATCTGCGAGCGCTGTCATCGCTATAGTGGCATTAATGTGGTTATCTACCAAGAGATGCTGTGTGCCGTTAAACGCAATAGAGGCCAGGATTCGTGTCAAGCGATTCGGGTGGACCACTGATGCATTATTAACATATTATTAACATATCCTTGGGATATGACATTAAGATCAAATGGATATTAAAAGATATTAATAAAAGATCAAATGGATATTTTAAATAGATCCAATGGATAAGAAAAAAAGGATACTTTCAACAGTTCAAAAGGATAGTTTTTAAATATCCTTTGGATACTTTTATGACTGTTTTAATGACCTTTATACTGTTAACTTGCAGTTTTTACTGGCTCGAGGCATAACTTTAAACAGAGGCACACAACACAACAAAGGAGGCATCAGGTTGATCGGACGACGTTTCATGAGGGACCAACCTCACTCATCAGCGATCTTGAGCCCGCGACGGCAAAACTGTTTGGGAATTCCAAAGGCAGCTTGCGCGCAAAAACACCAAAAGACAGCCTAAGACAGCCATTCCCCTTTGTAGGTGTGTGGATATTTTTGGATATTTTAATATCCTTTTATCGAAAATTAATTGACTTCGAAAATATCCAATGGATCTTAAACAAGGATATATCAATATCCAGTCCAAATGGATACGGCAAAATCATCCCGGGGATCATCAAAAACTATCCTTTTTTTTCTGTGTACTGATTGAACACAGTCTCTAGATCGTTAGGTTCGGGTTAGGTTATGGGCTCGGCCATCAATAATTTCGAAGTTTTTGACTTCCAATTCGGCTTCTGACTTAAATTCTATAATAAAAAAAAAAAAATTTATCAATTTTGTAAGAGAATTCTATCCATCATCCTATTCCATCTTCAATTTTGAAAGAGAATTTCATCTTCGTTGTTTGATCTCCCCTTTAACGAAATGTTGTTTTTGTTTTTGTTTCGTCCAAAGTCTACTAAGTACAACAAGAGCAATTAGAATAACAACTAAAACTAAGCTTAATGGCGCTTGTCGTTTTGTTTTTGGGGTGCGCCTGTCATTCATTCATTAGACTCGTAATTCCATTCATTGATTCAGACAACTCGTACACACGTACTTAGTACATATTTTCAATTAGTGGCGTAGTAGTCGCACACACAATCATCAACTTATGTTCATCATATTTATTAGGGTTCTTTGTTTCATTGTGGGACAAACACAAACACACACACACACACATGTACATAATGTATATATGTAGACTGCATTTGTATAATCGCAACAAAATCTCCCATTCAATTAAATTAATTGCCATCTTTTGTATTTGTGCTTGAAGCGCAAAAACGATGTATTTGTATTTTACACGTGAGTGGATTGGATTTTATTTATGGATTCGCTATAATAATCAATTTTGAAAGTTAAAGTTAATTACGACTTGGCTTAGACGAAAACAAAATATATAAATAATATTGATTGGAATGGACAGACACGTGCCGGCAATTGCAGTTGAATGACCCACTTAGATTGATCTACGGAAGTGAGGGAATAAAATCGGGCTAGATGACAATATAAACTTACTTAATTAAGTCTGATCGGCGTATTAACTGGGATGAGAGAGACAGACCCAGCTAGCTTAGTCTAGACTTAGACTTGGCAAGCATTAAAACTAGACAAGCTCGTGAATTTTTGCACAAATAGAGAAGTGGGAAATTCTTTTTTGAAATCAAGGAATTTCTTGTTAAGTACTAAGGGCTCTGTTATTCGTAAGCTTATCAGTCTTATAGCTCTATGTAGTAGCTTTATGAGAAATCGGAAATTCAAAGAATTCCTCATTGAGAGAACTTTTATTTGAAAAACATAACAAGAAAATCATTGAATCTTTTGATATCTACTTACTTCATCCACTTTAATTTGCCAACCCTCAGCCAATTTGTATGCACCATTACCGACGACTTAAATCTCCCCCTGCTCATCATATCCCTCTGCATTATCTTTAGCCACCAAATCGAGACAATTAAAATGATTTATCGATTGTCTATGCGGCTGCTGTTCTGCATATGTTTCATTCTTAAGGAGTTTATGCAGCTGTGACATGTTTAGCAAAACTACGTGACTGACTCCCATCCAAATCCATCCACCAACCAACCAACCACCCACCCACCACAAACGATAATAAACCGCAACAGTTTGTCACCAAATACATCAATGTCAAGTCAGCAATAATGCGAGACAAGTGCAAAGGACTTCGCACGAGAAGAATGGTAAACTTCTTTGATGACGTCGTTGTCCTGCCACAGCTGCTCAATGGATTTTGATGGATTCTGTGCCATCAGTTTCAATCATTTTGCATGTCGAACTAATAAGAAGAGAAATCCAAGCAGAAGAAACCACCCACATCCTTTAGCCTCGCCATGTTTGCTGATTACTGATTTTCTCTTTTTTTTCCCAGTATGCCAGCAGCCGGCAAGTTCCTATTTTTATCTAGACAAGCACACATGAGAGCAGCTTGGCGTTTGAACAGCTGGTCGCCCACGTCACCCAAGGCAACCAGCAGACGCATCAGCAGAAGCAGCACCAGCACCGGCAGGAATTGTTTTGCGTGGGCGTTTTGACTGCGTAGGTCGATTGCCATTTTGCCTGCGCCTGTGAACTTTCTGGATTTCGAAATGGCTTGGGGGCTAAAGTTGAGAACTTGTTATGCAATTGCTGCACTTGCCACTGCCAAGGGCTTCGGAATCAGCCAATTAGGAGTTAACTAAAATATCTAATTAAATTTACATTTATACAGTGTCAAGGACAGAATACGGTTTTATGGAAGCCGCAAAGCGTGCATTTTTTATGCAGTTTCACTGCGGTGTCTAACCACTGCATTCAAAATTTGGCTTAATTAGTAGAGGAAAACAGCGTGGTGAAGGAGTGGGACTAACCCGCAATGAACACACAATATTTTAAATTAAAGTTAACATTAATTGGATTGGACTCACAGAATGTCAACCAAAAAAAGACTTGTACTTGAGTCGTCGCAGTTCACGGAAATGTTGGATTTTTTACTTTGAGCTAAGTCTCAAATCAAAAAAAAGTTAGGTTAGGGTAATCTAATTTTGAATCCAGAAGTTGTATATCTAACTTTTGTACTAAAGATCTGCAAGATGGATTCCAAGTACGGATCTTATTTATGAAAATCAAATAATCCTGCATCCTGCATTAAAGTATGTACAAATCTCCAGTGAAATAGCGAAAGAGCAACTAGAAAACGAGAGCATGAATATCTCTCTGACCAATACAGTTAGTCTAAATCGATACATATACAAACGCAAAGGCCTCTGTCAACTTAGCGTCCGATTTTTTGTGCTGATTGGAATTACCTACCAGTTGTAAATGACACTCCTGGCATAAATTAATTAAATAATATAATGAAATACAAACGACAGTCCCGGATATATTTGAGCAGAGACAAAAAAAGATCGATTTGTTTCCGCTTAAATCCCACTGAATTCTCATAAAGATTAAATAAAGCACATTTTAATCCCAAAGCATGATTACACAAGGCAACAAAATTCGACTTTTTCCATTATATGGATGGTTTGTTAGTGATTCTAGATGATTTTCGTGTGCTAAGCAAGACTGCGTTTTCAGAAATTGTCCATCACGTCGACATTTTTAGTAATTTGAGCTTAAAGTTGCTAAAAGTGCTTATTTTGACCCATTTTAGGAGCGTTTTTCGGGTAATCCATTCTATTGTTTGGACTCTCTTTGATACCATCAGAAAGTACCATTCCTTAGCTTTGAAATGAACTATCCCAAACAATTCTGCGATTTTTTTCAATGGAGATAGACCTCTTTTAGCACTTGTGTAAGAATCCAAAAATGTTCTATATCTTTCAGGAGCCCGAAACTATGCAATGGATGGTGGAGACTCTAATATGTTTTCGTTTCCTAAAAACAGTAAAATTGGATGGTCATTTGTAATGAACCAGCAACAAAATACAAAAAAAAACCTCTTAGAATTGCTTGGGATAGTTCATTTCAAAGCTAAAGAGTGGTACTTTCTGATTGTATCAAAGAGAGTCCAAACAATAGAATGGATTCCCCGAAAAACGTTCCTAAAAAGGGTAAAAAAGGCACTTTTAGCAACTTTAAGCTCAAATTACTAAAAATCTCGACGTGATGGACAATATCTGAAATCGCAGTATTGCTAAGCACACGAAAATCATCTAGAATCACTACCAACCCTTCCATATACTGGACCTTGTTGCTGAGTGTTATTTGTGGCCGAGTGCGGCTCAGCGGATAGTGTAAGTTCCTTCTGTGCAAGAGGTCGTGGGCTCGATACCGCCTTGGGGGACATCTAATCAAGAGATTTATTTCTCTAAAAACTTGTACACCCGGCCACCTTCACTAGCTGTTGGCGAGAGCTTTGAAGTAACTTGCCACGAAAAAGCTTCTCGGATTCGGCGTTAAACTGTAGATCCCTCCCTTTAAACTCAGAGAAAATATAGAGAATTTCATACTTGGATCAAGAATTTTCGTTCTCAATCTATACATCTATATAAAAGTGAAAGTATGTGTGTATGTTTGTCCCTGGGCGTCTAAGCCGCTGAACCGATCTTCACGAATTTTTCACAGTATGTTCATGGCGATCAGAAAAGTGTCATAGGCTATGTCTCATGTCTGTGTAATGGTCCAAAAACCGCGAAATTTGAATAATATACAGTTCATAAGATTGCAATGAAACTTTGGGGAATAAATTGAACGCTTGCCCAGGAGGGTTTCTAAGTTGAAGAAATTTGCGGAAAATGGTCAAAAAACCGCGAAAATTGCAAATTTTACGGTTCCGGTAAAACTTTGGGGGATGGTTCGACGCTTGCTCGCAAAGGTTTCCAAGTAGAAGAAATAGTCGGAAAATGGCCCAAAAACCGCAAAATTTGCAAAATTACACCGTTCATCCGATTGCAAAGAAAATTTGGGAGTGGTTGAACGATTGCCCGGGAAGGTTCTAAGATGAAAAAATTTGCGGAAAACGGTCCCAAAACCGCGAAAGTTGCAAAATTTACGTTTTCGCTAACACTTTGGGAAATTGATCGACGCTTGCCCGGGAAGATTTTCAAGTAGAAGAAACCGCGAAATGTGCAAAATGTTCGATTGTTATGAAACTTTGGAGAATGTTTGGACGCTTGCCCGCGAAGGATTCTGATTTGAAGAAACGTGTGGGAAATAGTCCAAAAACCGCGAAAATTTAAAAACTATCCCGTTCATTTGATTGCGATGAAATTTTGGTCTATGTTTGGACGCTTGGCCGCGAAGGTTTCTAAGGTCCAAAAATCGCGAAATTCGCAAAATTATACCGTTCATCCGATTGCAATCAAATTTTGGGGAATGAACTGAAAGCTTGCTCGGGAGGGTTTCTAAGTTAAAGAAATTTGCAGAAAAAACCGCGAAAATTAAAAAAATTTGCGGTTTCGGTAAATCTTTGGATTGTTGTTCGACGCTTGCCCGGAAAGGTTTCCAAGTAGAAGATATGGGCGGAAAATGGTCCAAGAACTGCAGAATCTGCAAAATGTTCGATTTTGAGGAATGGTTGTACGCTTGCCCGCGAAGGTATCTAAATTGAAGGAATGGGCCGGAAATGGTTATAAACGGGGGTGTCCTGGAAATCTCTAGAGATTTTGGCTTCGGTTGGTTTGCAAATCGCTAGATAAATCCGTCGGTGTCCCAGAACTACGAGAGATTTCGTTTTCTTCGAAAGTCTAGTTCGAAAGTCGAGTTCGAAAGGTGTGTGTATAAGATTACGGTCCTACTACAAAAACAGTGATATATTGCGTGGGTTCGTAAAGTCGCTATTGGTTGGTTAGTGTATTGGCTGGTTTGTGTATTGGTTGGTTTGCCAAAATCTCCCAACAAAATACGAGAGGTTTGAAATTGGTTTTGGGTTGGAATTTGATTGGAAGAGATTTCTGGGTCACCGCCGAAAGACGCGAAATTTCAAAAACTATACCGTTCATCCGATTGCCATACAACTTTGGGCAACGCTTGCCCGCGAAGGTTTCTAAGGTCCAAAAGTCGCGAAATTTGCAAAATAACCTTATGAATATTTATGAAAGCGCTTAGTGCTTATATTACAATGCCGGCGTGGGAAAATTGAAGCTGTAGAATACACGGTCCAAAATATTGCGACATTTGCAAATTTTTGATTTGAGCCTGGATTATTGTGAAGATTTGATAGACGGCAATTGTAGACGGGTAAATAGAAAGTATTAACCAAACGGTCAAAAATGTCACGAAATTTGCAAAATATTCATGATTTTAGATTATCATGAAGACGTGTATATAGAGAAAAAGATCGAATGGTCCAAAATGTTTATACCGACATGCAGCCTGCAATAGATTGAGCATAATCGCTCTCTTAAGAATCATAAAAACCCGGGCGAAGCCGGGTATTCAGCTAGAAGTTTCAATAAGAGTGTAATTTTTTGAACCAAGAACGTAATTCTTCATCTAAGTATGATCCCGTTTTACTTGATCCAAGAGCTTCAATTCTTGATCCAAATAGAAAACAAAAAATTCTTGTGTTAAATAGGAGGGGGAATTGTAATTTGGGGGGAATTTCGGAGGGGGAGGGGTTGCGTGGGAATTTTGGTACCACAACACCAACCCACCCCACCCTACTCCATTTATTGTGAATAACTTTATTTTTATTTATTTTACTTAGCTTTACTGCGCCTCGATCTCGAGACCCCGAAAGACTTCACTCACTGACACCACCGCTTAGTCAACAGCACCCCAATAGGATGCCTTGAGCATCGTCCAAATTTATATTATTAACTAACGGGGAGCGCACTTCACTCGATTGTTTCCCCACACACCCCTCTCCCAAAAAAAAAAAACGATACAGTGAGAGCGGGCTCAACGCTATTCTCTCAAATGTGCTTGTTCTTCTCTCTCAGTTTCTTTTCCTCACTCCCCTCGCCTAAAATCACCAAAGAGAACGAATTTAGCTCGATTTCAAGCGCGAAATTCTTAAAAATTCAAGAATTAATAAATTTGTTTTCAAGAGCGTTCGTACTTAAATTATTCGTTCTACTTTTTTCTGGGTGTTGTGCGAAAACTACAAGCACACAAGCCACGAGATTGAGAGGGGCTCGGCCTTAACCCTCTAGGCTGTTTCAAGCCAAATATTGTTCTTATGATCATTTTAAGCTTGTTTGAGATTAGTTTGCTCCCAGAACGAATAATTTCCTTTCTTCCTTCGTATTACATAATAATTCTTATAGACTTCAAGATCCTCTTAAGTTTTCGATAATTTAATACTATATTTGATACAAAAAAAAATCAAGAAAGCCGGTCAAGCCCGACACTGATATACTCTGTACCTCCCAATGTTTTTTTTATGTGACATACATGTCGAAACTCTATCTCTTACCATCTCTGAGATCTGTGCGTTCATATGGACAGACAGACGGACATGGCTACATCGACTTGGCTGTTATTCTGGCTGTTACATACTTTTGCACAATCTTATTATTCTCTGTGTAACTCTGGTAGAGAGTATAAAAATGTATTATCAATTACAATTATTTCAACAATTATTACAAATAATTCCATTATTTCGTAATTGAAATAATTGTTGCAATTTTGGTGTTATTATCAAATCCATAAGATGACTTTATCTTTATATCTCCCTCCTACAACTTCTTCTTTTGATCTTAATTAAGCCATCGAAGGCCCCGGGAATTCGTAATTAGAAAATTTATTATTCATTTGGCATAAATTCATTTATCATTCATCGAGAAATTCATAATTTAAATCAACTATAAAAGATTCACTTGAGATACACGCATACTACAAAAAAAAAAACGCGCACATTCCATGCCACACACACGCACAATTGGTATCCTTTCACTCCCCTCCGCGCAACTCAAGCAACAGGATAAGCTGAATAAAAGAATAACAAACGACAGAGCAGGCGATAAGAGATGAGGGGGCTGGTGTGGGGCGGCAAGCGTAACTGTAACTTTGATGCCACAGATGCCATGGATAAGTACTCCGAATGAAATAAAGCAAATGTATCTTGTAAATATTTTATGGTACAATGTAGCTACCAGATTCAAGCGTGCCAGTGTTGTGGCCTCTGTGTGCACATTTGATATGGCTAAATTGTTTTTATATATGTATATATTAGAGTATATACCCGACTTGTAGGTTGCCTTCGCGTCGGCTGCTGTACTTAGCCAGAGAGAGGGAGAGAAAGAGAGAGAAAAAAGGAGAGAGAGTTGAAACGTGGCATCCAATGCAACTGGAAATGGCAGTGACTGTACCCGTGTACATGCTGGCCTTTTCAATATATAGAGCAGGCCATTTGGCATATATACCAAGGTAGTTATGTACACTCAAAGTATATATTCGATGCACTGCAGTTGTCTTCAATGGAAAACGTAACGTGCCATTTGTGGGAGGCAGTTAACCCGCCCCCTAAATCCTTAACGGCCTTACAATGCCTGCGCCCCCAACAACGTAATTAGAATTTATGCGAGGATCCTGTTTGTGGGTGTACATATGTGGGAGATTGGCAACAAATTGCTGTGGATTATTGATATATGTAGTACTACTCAAAGTCAGTGGGAGGTAATGTAGGAGTGGAGTTAATAAAAGGAGGCAGGTCAAGCAACAATGAAATTATCACAATGAAACTTTATGTTGGTAAACAAAATCAAATCGAACGAAATCTACATAGAAGAATAAATACAAAAATTCAGTAAGTTTCGAAAATGTTCGTATCCGAGACACAAAGACTGTTCTCCGCTCACGTTAGCCAGCAGCTTTGAAGGTCTGTTACCAGAGGTTGTCACGACTGGTCGCCGCTTAAGTCTAAACCGAACCAAATCGAACTGGTACCTTTCGAATCTTACAATGTGACCTGTTCCGGTTTTCAAGTCGATTTTCGTGTAAACGTTAACATTTTGCATCCAATTTGTGTAACTTTGTATAGAAAGTGTAAAATATGTCTACGGTTACTAGATCTAAAATAAAAAAACTCGAATTCGTTGGAGCAGCTGAAACCGATTGCTCAATGCCAAGTGAATACACTTCGAGAGAAAATTACGACGAGTTCTAGTAACCACAGATTGTCTTGTTACTTACATACAAATTAAACTAACTTAAGAAAGAAACATCACCGTTTTCACGAAAATCGAGTCGAAAATCGGAACCTCGCCAATATTTTGGATATAAATTTCTTTGAGCTCACGTTCGCCCTTTAACAGAGAAGAGCACGCATAAAGAGCGATGTGAGTTGGGCGTGTGCCTTAGTAACCTGCAATTGTGTATGCGTGCTTTCGCAACTTTGAGCTGACACCGCTGCTGAGAGCCGAACGAAATTATCTTATTCGAGCTATTATCGTAAGACTGATTCGTTTGTTTCTCTTATCGAGAATCATGAAACAGAAATCACGAGAGAAGCAAAAACAATGGTTCTGTTCAGAGAGTGAGCGAGTCTGTTCAAATTGTTCCTGTCATTTTAATGAGCAGAAAGCACAGAAAAAAATTTACCATATTTTGCGAGCTCTTGCTAAAATGTTTGATTAAATTTTATGTACATTTATGGGCTTTATCGACCTATTTTGGTTTTAGTCGAAGCCGTCTCCAGGTTCTATAATCAAACGAAAATAAACAAAGATTTTATACATAAGGGCAGCTTTGGATACTCAGACAGACTGTTTCGATGGCCTACAGGTAAACATCTCATCAGTGAGTTTCAAGCGATGATACCAGCAATAAAATAAATTGAGAACTGTACAAAAGTAACATCCAATTGATTTTATTTTTAGCTTATTTGGAATATTTCAATTTATTCTCAATCAGGGGGAATTATGTCGGTCTGTTATGACGGAGTTCTGTCGTTTTAAACGACTTAATTTTATCATTTTAAATAAAGACAGGGATTTATTTTATCCTGATTCGCATATTCCACACCGAGGCGAAATGGTCGATCTAGCGTCGTTTAATTAAATTTTCAAAGTGTTTGCGCCACAATTGAGTCTCTTTCGATTACTAATATCGCACTGAGCTTATCGATAGGTTCTATTTCGATTGACATGCTCTAGTTTCAGTTTCAGGAGGTGCATCATTAAGCTCTTCCGCGCTTTTTATGTGCAGTGCCAAATTTGATCTAAAGTTGCCTTTGATATGTTTTAGTGGAAGAAAAGTGCTTTCATTTATAGCTAGAAGTATGTATTAACTAAAAATTTTTTGATTGTGACCTGTGATATAGCGTTGCTCTCAGTTCACTGACGAGTCATAAGACGTACAAATTCTGCGAATTTTACAAGAATTGCTACGAAACATCTGATCCCGTACACCACCTGCAACCGACTTCCTTCTTTGGAAGTTCCTCATTTCCTTTACGGGACGATATTCTCATTAGTCTGTCGAGCTTCTTCATCTTAATCTAACTTTACACAGGAGTATATCTCTTAAATTGACAGCATTATGTACGAAGCCAACACATCCGACTATTCAAATGGTTTCTAGGAAGTTCAATTTCGAAAAGTCACATATTCACTTTAGAAATCATTGAGTAAAATGGCTTGACACCGACCCAAAAAGCCAAAGTCGAGCTCCTCTCAATCTCCTGGCTTGTCCTCCTGTGTTCAAAAAGTATCGCGAATTTTGTGTTTTTCAAAAATTATTTTTTTTTTCATTTATTTATTCATGAATATCTATTTTGTCCCCTTCAAAGTAATCCCCATGAGAATTATACACTTCTTCTTCTTTGCAAGCCACTCGCCCGTCCCGAGCGACATTCCACCAGAAGGACACTCCCAGTTTCGCAATGTCTCCCACCTGGTCACGCCATCTCCTCTTTGGTCGACCAGGCGGGGGGAGTGCCTCCCAACTCTATCGCATGCCGATTGTACACACGCTTTGCTGGAGCGTTATCATCCATACGGGTAACATGTCCTATCCAGCGCAAACGCTGTTGTTTTATGCGCTTGACTAGGTCAGTGTCCCCATAGAGCTCATACAGTTCGCGATTCATTCGGATGCGAAATTCGCCGCCAACGTTTAGAGGTCCATAAATCCTCCGAAGAACTTTTCTCTCGAACACGCCAATTGCCGCCTCATCCTCTTTTGTCATTGTCCATGCTTCTGCGCCGTATAGCAGGACTGGGATGATAAGCGACTTGTATAGCGCAATTTTCGTTTTCCGAGAGAGGTCTCTGCTCTTGAACTCCTTATTGAGCCCGTAATAACATCGGTTTGCAAGAGTAATTCTTCTTCGGATTTCCAGACTGGTGTTGTTGTCGCTGGTAATCGTCGTCCCGAGGTAGACAAATTCCTTAACAACCTGGAAGCTGTAGTCTCCCATTGCAACAGATTGTCCAAGCGTAGACTCACTGCGCGTTGATTGTAGGTACTTCGTCTTATCCTCATTTACCGCTAAGCCCATAAGTTTTGACTGCTTCTCTATCTCTGAGAACGCCTTTTTTTACCACAGATTCGCTTTTGCCGATGATGTCAATATCATTATACACTTGTGCCAACGGTTATTCCAATCTTCGAAGCACTTCAAAAAATCATTTTTTTATCTTGTTCAGCTCCTCCTTCGATGCCGTCTTTATCTCGTCAAGGGTAGCGTAACGTCGTCCTTTCATGGGCCTCTTCAGTTTAGGGAACAAGAAAAAGTCACAGGGGGCCAGATCTGGGGAATACGGTGGCTGCGGCATCATTAGTGTGTTGTTTTTGGCCAAAAAGTCGCGCTCAAGCAACGATGTGTGAGCAGGGGCGTTATCGTGGTGCAAAAGCCAATTTTTGTTCTTCCACAAATCCGGGCGTTTCTGGCGGATTGCTTCGCGCAAATTGCTCATAACTTGCATGTAATATTCCTTATTGATAGTTCTTCCCTGTGGCAAGAACTCATGATGCACCACGCCCCTGCAATCGAATAAAACTGTCAGCAAAACTTTCACATTCGACCGAACTTGGCGCGCTTTTTTCGGTCTTGGTTCGTGCGGCAGCTTCCATTGAGATTATTGAGCTTTGGTTTCCACGTCATAACCATAAACTCACGATTCGTCGCCAGTTATGACCCTCTGGATCAAATTTGGGTCGACGCGGACAGAGTTTAACATCTCATTAGCAATGTTCATGCGATGCTGTTTTTGGTCGCAATTGAGCAATTTTGGTACGAATTTCGCGGCGACCCGTCTCATGCCCAAATCATTGATAAAAATCGAATGGCACGAGCCAATCGATATGTTTAGGTCCTCAGCAACTTCTCTAACGGTGATTCGACGATTGGCCAATACCATTTTCTCCACTTCATTAATTTTTTTTGTCTGTTGTTTTAGTGCTCCCGCGTCCCCCCCCCTCTTCGTCGTTCACATCTTCTCGCCCCCCTGAAAACATTTTGACCCCGATAAACGTTGCTTCGGTCCAAGGTAGCTTCTCCGTATGCCAACAATATTTAATGATATAAATGGAGGGTCAAGGATACCCTAACAAAAAAAATGTGTAATTATATAATTGGAGAAAAATATACCTAAAAATGTTTATAATAAAATATAAATAGTGGGACAAGGACTAGAATGCACTGGAAGCCTCTTGAAGACGCCCATGTGGAGGAAACAACCCGATAGGGGTACATAGAATACCTTTATCTACAGCTATGCTAATATTTATAGCAATTTATTATTTATTTTGTACAAAAATTGTAGCGACTTGGCATGCTAAGTGAATTTTGTACTCAATGCCAGAAACTACTAAATATAATCGAATAATCCTTGACAAACTTTATAATTCTGTCATTCTGTGACCTACTCAAGTATTATACTAGCTATCCCGAATGAAGAATCGGGTAACATATATAATAAGTAGGTACATTTCATATCCATCTTAGCCTTTTTCTCTCTTCTCAGTCCCCGTAATGAATATTATTAATGGCAATTGCTTATTGCTCTCTGTATATTTCGATGCATGCAACTGCTCTTAGCTATAATTTGACCCTCCGCCTGCTTCATGCCTTCATCCACTCAGCTACTTACTAAGTGCATCATTCAATGCAAAATTCATTTACGTTGTCCTGTTTCAGTTTTACGTTACGCTACGCGTCCTATATACGAGAACGCAACTTCGTTAGGCTGTACATAGAGTACTACACACGACTGCTGCTGCTGAGTGCGAGTGTACTTAAACCGAGTACGAAACGTTTATGTATCAGTTGAGTTCTCCATTTACCAAGTTGCAACTACCGAATGGTCAGTGACGTAACAGCACGAAGCAGTGACGAATGGTTATCCTGACACACACTCACACACACACACGCCCACGCTAGCGTAAAACTTCGGGCGGCATCGTTGTAAACGTAGTAACCTATTTACCAAAATGTACATAAAGCGTACGCTATGTACTTGAAACAAGCCACCATCCCCCACGTTGGGCGCCTGTTGCAGGCTGGCAGGCGAGCATCCTCGTGGTGTTTTTTCGGTGACGTCACACACGACGTATACGTCATATTGACACATGGGGTATATACACGCGCCCGACTGTAGGCCATTGCGGAGGTGAACTGTACAAAATTGATGCCGAAATCAGCGTAGCCAGTTGTCAAGTCGTCATCGACAGCTCTCAAATTTGTTGCGGCCAAAACGTGTGACCAATTGTGCCAAACAACGTGTCGCGAGTCATTTAGTCGCGTCACGGGGCCGTCTTGCAATTAGCCCAGCGACACTTCGACACACGACAAGGCAGAGACGTCATCGTGACAATTCATTTCACTTGTTATTATTACTTTTTTTTATGAAGGGCGGTTTGTTTGGGGTAGAGGGAGGGCGTGTATTCCCCTGTTCCCTTTGATCTGTGTAATTGGGTTACCAGGACACTGAAGCTGCTGCTACAATTCCTACTGCTTGTATTTGTGTGTAGGTTATGTCAATGTTTAAGCGTGGGCGTTGAAATAAAGTTTCTGTTTACAGCGGATAACTGCCCTTTGACATTTGAAACCATTTCCATGGAGGAAGGGCTTAGTCTTCTAGGAAACTCTGCCCTCTGGTTATTTTAATAATTCCCAGAAGATTCGATATTATTTTTCATCATGCACTTTAGTAGTTGTTTTCTTAAATTTTTTGAATTAATTAAAAAAATAACAGAAATCTAGCTTTATTTCAATTTTTCAAGTTGAGTTTTTCTTCTGTGACCAAGCCAGAAATCGATTGTTATGCAAATTTAACATAGCGGGTCCTAGCCTAAAGTTCACCTCAACATCCACTTGCATGGTCGTTACTCATTTTTGCGTTTCCAGAGTCTTTGGTCAAATCTAATATAATTTTAAAGTTACAAGATTATTAATAGTCTGCTATGGCAATTTTAGGCGGCCCTGTTACGAATTACGAGTCGGTTTTCATGTAAACGTTTGCATTTAGAGTATAAACTTAACAATGTTATATGGAAGGTGACAAGCATTTCAATGGTTACTAGATTAGGTTTTGATGAAAATCGGAACTGCTTAAGCAGCTGAAACCGATTGCTCAATGCCAAGTGGATTTAAATCGTCAAAAAGAAAAAATCTGATCTAGTAGCCACAGAAATTCTGCTTACTTTTCATATAAAATTGTGAACTTTTCATTAGAAAAAGCAACGTTTACACGAAAACCGACTCGGAATTCGGAACAGGGCCGAAGGTATTTAAAGCAGGGCTGCAAACCAGTTTGAAGCGCTGGTTCGCAGGAACTCCGACTATTAATTTACTCTGAACCGAACCTTGAACCGAACCACTTCAATAATAAAAGCTGAACCTGAACCTCTTCCGAGCCTACAATTTCGGTTCGGTTCAACAAAAATGATAGACAAAAAACAATTGTGACCTACTGCCTAGCGACTTCTTCTGTTATCTGGTCGGTTTTGGGCAACTGAGTCTTAAAATCGTCAGAAAAGTTTAATAAAAAAATCGGGATAAGCGTTTAAAATTACTTATAAAGTCCCCAATAGCCTCTGCCTTTTTAAGATCTTCGACTTCAAAGCCCTTAAATAATTCACAAAAACAGAGCTTAACATCAAATTGGTAATATTTTTCAGATTACGAAATGAAATTGAACTTAACAGTTAATTATATTTTGAATTTTAACATGTGATCTACAAATCGCGTCCTTTGGGGCTGTCAAGCCATAAAAATAGCGTCACGTGTCACGCTGACTTACATATTTTGTGGTGTTGTTGTTTAGGGCTTCAAGGTGGTCGTGTAGGGGGAGTGAGAGTTCTTAGTATTGAGTACTATGAATTGAGTACCGAGTATAGAGTATCAGATAATTAGAGTTGAGTACACTCAGTATCAAATACAGACTATCGAGTTCTTGGTAACTTAGTATCAAGCATTAAGAATCGAAAACTGCCTAATCGAGAACTGAGTATCAAGTACTTAGTATAAAGTTCTTAGAATCGAGTACTTAGTATCGAATACTTCGTGTCGGAGTCGAGTTCTGAGAATTGATGTCGAGTACTTAGTATAGAGTACTATTATCGATTACTGAGTATCGAGTTTTAAGTATCGAGTATATAATAACACACTACCACAATAATGTGAAAGGCGGAGCCTTTTTTTTATTAACACTGTGTAAAGCATAGGCTGAACCAAGGTTCGAACCAAAACTTTCGCCTAAAAACCTCGAACCTGAAATTTCCGAACCATTGATAAGTTTTGGTTCGAACCCGCGAGCCGGAGCTCCGGAAAATTTTGTTGGTTTGCCACCCTGACTTAAAGTAAACACTTTCCCATAATATTCATATTCATAAACGTTGCAGATTTTAAAGGGCATTCAACAGATCAACAGAGAAAACAAAATGAGCTACTTGCCACGTGTAGAAACGGCAATCCTAAGCGAAAAGTAGTTTACCCTGCTAAACTTCACACCAAAATTGAAGAAAACAAAAAATTAAACGTGGCATGTAGAAAGACTACACGAACATGTAAGAATAAAAAAAAATAAAGAGACATGCAGAAAAGTTAAATGCTGCGTGGAAAAATGCATAGGAAAATCAATACAGAAAAGTTATATTTATACCCTGTACCAGGGGTACACAGCGTATATTAAGTTTGTGCAAAAGTGTCCGTCTGTCCGTCCGTCCGTCTGTCTGTCTGTTATCATGCAAAAAATTTGCGGCGGAAATCCATATATGGAGACTAGTCTCTTTATAAATGAATTTTCAAATGTTTTTGCATCAAATTTAGGCATGTGCTTTTCGTCAAATGTCAAATAATTTATTAAAAATAAGGGAAAGTTAACTTCGGCTCGGCCGAAGTTTTGTATACCCTTGCAGCTTCCATTGAAAACAAAAAAGTTTTTCTAAGACTACTTTTTGGACATTACTTTTCTATGGGATCTATACTATAAAGATGTCTGATTTCGATTAAACTTGGTGAAATCATGAAAAAGCATACTACACTGTTAATTGCGAAATTTGGAGGCGATCCCATTTAAAACAAAAAGTTTTTCTCACTAGAACTTCTTTTTCGACCGATCATTCATACGGCAGCTATATGCTATAGTCATCCGATTTTGATAAAACTTTGTAGAAATGTGTCCAAAGTATATAAAATAAGTGAATGCCAATAAAAACGACGTTTTCATTAAAAACAAAAAAGTTTTTCTCAATAGAACTAGTTTCTCGACCGATCGTTACTATGGGAGCTATATGCTGTAGTCACCCGATTTCGACCAAACTTTGTAGAATTGTGTAAAAGTATATAAATTAAGTGTATGCCAATGATAAGGACGTTTTCATTACAAACAAAAAATTTTTTCTCACTAGAACTAGTTTTTCGAACGATCGTTCCTATGGGAGCTATATGCTATAGTCATCCGATTTCGACCAAACTTAGTGAAATCATGGGAAGGGATAGTAAACTAAGAAATACGTACTTTGGAGGCGTTTCCATTAAAAACAAAAAAGTTTTTCTCTTTGAGTCTTGTTTTTCAACCGATCGTTCCTATGGCAGCTATATGCTATAGTTATCCGATCTGGCCAGTTCCGACAAATGTGCAGCGTATATGTACCAGTCTTGCAAAGTTTGGTGAGGATAGCTTTAAAACTGACGGAGGAGATAGCATAGAAACAGACGGACAGACGGACAAGGCTGAATCAACTCAGCTCGTCATGCTGATCAAGAATATATATACTTTATGTGGTCGGAGATGCTTCCTTCTATGCGTTACAAACATCCGGACCATTTTATAATACCCTCTGCAAGGGTATAAAAATAGCAATTATTGTACGACTTACCCCTAGAATTTAGCTGCAACTGCATTTCGAGGTGCATAAAACAGACCAATAGCCCATCCTACCAATTTTTTCAATGCTTATTGTTTGAGCGGATTGTGGATACATACTTTAAAACTCTTTTCCACACCACCTTGAGGTAGAGTTTTGGTTGCCTTTTTTATACCCGTTACTCGTATGTATGTAACAGGCAGAAGGAAGCATCTCCGAACCCATAACGTATATATATTCTTGATCAGCATCAACAACCGAGTCGATATAGCCATGTCCGTCTGTCAGTATGAACACCTAGATCTCGGAGACTAGAAGAGCTAGAGCCACCAAATTTTGTATGTAGACTCCTATTGTCCCTACGCAGATCAAGTTTATTTCAAATTTTGATACCCCTCATCGCTTAAACAGCTGTAAGCCCCCAGCAATCGGACATGATTGTTATCCCGTCAGCCACATGTAAATATTGGCTTGAAGACTTCTTGCAGACAATTTTGCAGTCTGCGTCGCACTTTCACCAATTTTTATCTGTAAAAGACATTTGTGGTCCAGCAAAAACTTCAAAATTTCGGTCTCGCCAAATTGTAAAAACTAAGACACAGTTAGTTTACAGCCTTTGTCCAACCAGAAATGAGTAAAAACTTTTACAAATTATGCTGGGTTTATACTGCGTCACAGAGTGTCACATTTTAGTGTCACAATGTCAAATTCGTATGGAGCTGTGACATTGTGACACTGAAATGTGACACTCTGTGACGCAGTATAAACCCAGCATAACTATTTTTAATTACGTTTTTGACATTTGACTAAAACAGTTAATTTCAAACCATAGATTTCAACCATGGATGACCGCCGCGAATTTTTTGCATGCTAATTCTTCATAATTCGCGGACCATCGAAAGCTTTTTTTGGAATTTTTTGAGCACAGGACCCTGTTACCGTCGTATCACTTCAAACACCAATCCACATACTTTGGAAGGTCCGGAGTATATTAAAGTCGGGCTTTACCGATTTGTATACCCTTGCAGAGGGTATTTTAAAATTGTCTGGATTTTTGTAACGCACAGAAGGAAGCATCTCCGGCTACATAAAATATATATATTCTTGATCAGTATGACGAGCTGAGTTGATTTAGCCCTGTCCGTCTGTCCGTCCGTCTGTCGGTTTCTATGCTATCTCCGCCGTCAGTTTTGAAGCTATCCTCACCAAACTTTGCACGAAATCTTTTGGTACAAATTCGCTGCACATTTGTCGGAACCGGTCGGAACGGATGACTATAGCATATAGCTGTCATTGGAACGATCGGTCGAAAAACTTGTTCTTGTGAGAAAAATGTTTTTGTTTTTAATGGAAACGTCCCTTACGTTGGGATTTATTTATTTTATATACTTTTACACAATTCTACAAAGTTTTGTCGATATCGGACGACTATAGCATATAGCTGTAGTACGAATAATCAGTCGAAAAATTAGTTCTAGTGAGAAAAACTTTTTTGTTTTAAATGGAATCGACTTCAAATTTGGTTTATGTTATTTTGTTATGCTTTTCCATGATTCTACTAAGTATGGTAGAAATCGGACTTTTATATAGTTTAGCTCCCATAGAATAGTAAGGTCCGAAAAGAAGTCTTTGTTAGAAAACCTTTTTGGTTTTCACTAGAGTCGGCAAAGGGCCAAAGCCGAGCTCCTCTCAATCTCTTGGCTTGTGTGCTTCTGATTTTCACACAAGAGAAAGGTTTACAGTTTAACGCCAAATCCGAACGGCACTTTGAGAAGCTACATGGCTTATTACTCCAAAGCTGGCGCCAAGAGCTGTGAGGGTGACCGGGTGTGTCAGTTTATTCAAAGAAAAATCTTTTCATTAGATGTTCCGAGGCAGGATCGAACCCACGACCTTTTGCTTAGCGGTCGCACACACTAGCCGCTGAGCCACACCCGGCCCAAGAGAAAGTAGTAAGTTTATAGATATTGGGTACATAAATATGAATATTAAATTTGAGATCGATATCTTTAAAATTGTAGGAGTTATTCAAAGATTTTTTAAATTATTTTAAAACCTCCTTGTTTTACTGGTTCTGAGTTTAAATTCATCATACCACGAAATTTTGTTTTTGAATTTTTTTTTTTTTAATTTATTATTCATGTATTCCTGACACGAATTATTCTTATTTTGCTACCCATAAGCATGTATTTTTATTTAAAATGCTCTCGGTTCTCCCTTGCTGATAGCCTTATGTCCGTATGGCTGGTAGGCGTCATTCAGCAAATGCAGCGTACAAGTTATGCGGGGGCGTTAAACGGAAAACCCTAAGGTCAAAGTCCATTAGTTAGAAACCCACGCAGATTTCCATCCTCCTGCTGTCTACCCATCTCTGCCCTACACCTCCTCCTATTTATTTGTTCACTCTCACATTATTAACTCTTGTCACTGAGAAACTGTCTCTATCTGTCGCCCAGTCGCTTAGTCGTTCGCTACAGTGGGATGCATTACAAGGTATTTAAGTATCGCTTGCATTACAAATTCAAATTCAGTCGGTCAGCGGTCGTTTGCACTTAAACATGAGGCAAAAAAAAGTCTATAAAAATACACAAAAAGAACAGCGAAAAACGTGTGTAAATTGTTTACAACGTTTTCTACATTTGATTTTCGGCTGTATATTTCGGGCGTCGATTAGTGCAAGTTGCTGCATGGACCACTTGGTAAAGGTAAGTCATCAAGTTCTCATCATCAACATCCGCCGAAAGGTCAAAGTTGAAGCCTAGAATATGTCATAAATACACGTGGCACTGCCAACGCCTCCTCCCGAGCATTTTCAAAAGGTCACATGGCGCATGGTCGCTTTTGTCTGCGCTGAACTTGAACGCTGCGGCGCAGCTGCATGCAAAAATAAATGCAGAGAAAGACCTAGAAGACCAACCGACGGCACACTGTCGCCCACCGCCCATTGCCATTCATTTTTTTATAGTACATACATTTTAGTAGTAAAAGACGAGCAAACACAGTTTTCCTACGACGCAATTGGAAAACATATTCAGGCAATCATCAATTGAGCTTGGAGAAAATACGAGAAATGGGAGAAAATTTTTTTAGAAGCGGCAGAACAAGAAGGGTTGGAAAAAGGTTGGAAATGAAATGACGAAGCGGGAAATACACTTGCTTAAGGGAAGTGTGCTAGAAGCACTTAGTTACCAGGTAACTATGTACCTATACTTGGGCCATGGCAGCTGGGTACTTTAGTGTATTGATTCATTGAAATGCTTAACTCAAATTTAGGTACAAGTTTCTTATTGGGATTAATTAATATAGATATAAGTTTATTAGATAAAGATTGTATAGGTTAAGGGTACTGTAAGCCTTTAGAAAATTATTATTTTTTTTTTTTTTTGCTTTAATTATGTGTAATGGTGTTAAAAGCATCCCCTGAAAATATCAAGTAAAAAAAAATTTTCAGAATTTTTTTGTGCAGGTATTGTGGACGTATTGTCGTACATCAAAAAAAACATTTTTTTAATTTTTTTTTTTTGCAAATCAATTGTTGATTCCGAAAAAAATCATTAAGAGGACATGAAAAAGTTAATAAACATTAGTAATTTTGCAATATCAAACATCTTCATTTCCTTACGCTTTCCTACGATATTACTTTATTACCAAATCTTTAAGATCTTTGTCCAAAATTTCTCTGGAACTACTGAAAGCTAATAGCATCAAATCTGTATTTGAAATCCATTGAAAATACTTTTAATATGATCGAAAACAGTTGTCGAAACTTCAAGCTCGAATTTCTCGAAACCACTTTTTCGAAAACGATTCACACGGTTAGAAGAGTAACTGTTAACCGATTTTGAAATATTTTTTTTTTAATAACTTATAATACCCACCATTATGGTGTGAATTAGGATATTTGGGATTGGTCAATAATAGCGGAGTTAGAACCTTTGAAAGCGGTTAAAAAAATCGGTTTCGAAATCAGACCGTTTTCATTTTAATTTCGCATAATCCGTTCTAAAAAAAAATCATGTAAAACCTGGGTCTATGTTTTAAATTTTTGACCGACTTTGAATCGAAATACAACAACAACCGCAGCAACAACAACAACAAGCAAATTTAATTTAACCGATTATGTATCGAACAGAGGTCGCAACGACCGGTCCCCTCATTGCAGTTGTCTAAAAAAAACCGGTTTCTTGCGGCACATTGACAAAGAGGGACGGAGAAGAGAGACACATTTGTTTTTGTTTTTTCGCTCTTGGTTTTTTGCCAACCTTTTTGCAGAGACCGCTTGCTGAAAAGGTCTTTTTTGAATGTATGCTATCAGTGTGGGCTTCTTAGGCTACCGACATCAACGCACGTTTGTATGTATGTTTGCGAAAAACTATGTGTGCTCTCTCATTCTCTTTCGCAATGTTACGCTCTGCTCCACTTGACTTTGTTCACAGCAACCTTTTTGAAATTACATTTTGGTCTCTCGGTCTTCAAACAACTCACACTTTGGGACCGCTTGACTGAAACGGGACTGTTATTGTGTTGATGTCAGAGTGAACAACAACAGCCGCTCAACAGCAAGCGCGAGAGCATCACACAATCGGTTGAGGGAAGACCAAGCTCGTTTTATTTTTATTTTTTCGGTTGCTGTCGTGAGCAGAGCAGACCGAAAATATGGGTTGAGAGTTACTTACGTGCTATGATATCGAATAAAAAACGCTTAGTTTTTGGGTAATTTAATTTTTCGTAAACCCTTAAAAAATAGCACCTGAAGGTATACAGTACCCTTAAAGTTGTATTGGTTCAAGATAAATAGGTACGAGGAACAAAGTTTATATGTGCTTGATTTTCAGAAGGCGGAAGAAAGATAAGTAAGAGCAAGGTATTCTATCTAGTTAAATTATTTATGAAAATAAAAAAGAAGTTTATTAACTTTAATAGGCTTAAGTTGAATAGGTACAAGATATACTTTAACGAGGAACAAATTACATACATGCTTGGCTTTTAGAAGGAGGAAGGTAAATATGAAACAGCAAGGTACTCCACATAGGTACATGCTTTAAAGGTGAAAGTTGGCTAGGTACAATATGATTAGTTACAAGGTACTTGGAACATAGTTAAATGGTTTTTTAGAAGAATGTGTAATCAAGAGCGCGGTACGCTCCAAATGCAGTCTGAGTCCCTTAAATGCAAGTTAAAAAGGTACAGGATTAATTGGTACCTAGTTACTCAAATTAATTTATTTTAATTAAGTAGAAGAATTATATGAAAAATTTATACAGGTAAAGAAAATAAGGTACACAATTGATTATAGTGCTCATAGGTACAGGTTAAGTTTATTTAGGTACATGATGAATTGGTACGAGGCACATTGTACATATATGCTTGGTTTTAAGAAGAAGGAGGTGCAAGTTACTCTGCAAATATTTAGGGGAAAAGTCTGAGGCACTTGGGTATACGCTTAATAAGTACAGGTGCTGGTACAGCCATGATTCAATTACGTGAAAGTAGTATAGGTACAAGTTAAAGAAGTACACAGTTTGACAAAATCAACCTTTTAGGAAAATCCCGGGATGATAGAAGGGGCTTCTGTAAGCATCACCTTATACCCAGTTTTTCAATTTTAGCCTAGGTTCGCGTTCTATGGGTACTTTTGTACTAGTAACACAAAGCGACAACAATTTTAACTTAATTGTTAATGCTTCAAGAGAAAAATCTACAAAATTTAGCAAACATGGACATTGTCATTAGGGACGAAATAACAAGAAATCGCGTTTATCGTACAAATGGATAAGGTACCTTCAGAAGGGGTCAAACCTAAATTCTTGAATATCTTTAAAATCGCACAGTATAGTTTTATTAAAAACTAAATTTAGGATAGCATAATGGGCTATTGTATGTCCCTAAGAGATGGTACTCGTCAGCCAAAAAACAGCGAGATGAAGTCCCTTCCAACAGAATTTAAGGGTCTCATCCCGGGTTTTTTTTAGTGTCGTACTGTGTTATGCAAAGGGTACAGTGAAATAGCAAAGAATAAAGTATAAAATGTACCCTAGGTACATAGAAAATACTATGGTAATCAGGTACAATGTTCTTACGATATTCAATAGTACTTATTATATTTGGTACAACATATATAAGTGCTTAGGTACAAATTAAAAAGAAAACTAAATAAGTTGTTGGGATGACAAACATAAAAACAATACAGTACTAGATGCAAGTCGCATAAATAGCAACACGAAGACAATACTAAGAAACATAAATGCAAGCTTTGGAGCAGAAAACGATGATTAGGAACAAGTGAAATGTGTATTAGGAACAATTTGTTGAGAAAGGTAAACGAATTTTGAGAAGTTTGAATGTAATCTGTCTGTAAATAGACTAAATGATAAATACGTACAATATTGAATATTCATATCATTTGTTGTTGATTTCTTGAGAATTATTGAATTATTACTTCTGACTACAAGTCATATAGTTATATAATAAAAGAAAGACGAGAGAGGGACGTGCTAAAATTTTTTTAGATAAAACTATTGTGTGTACCCAATTTCTATTCAATTCCACCTTTTTCCTGCTTAAAACTATTCTACTTTTCAGGTATCCTAAACTGTACACTAGGGGTCTTTTTTTAAGGGCAAACCTAAAATTTAGTAACGGCTCCCCCTAGAAAAGTCCCTTTTTGTATTATAGATAATAAAATTTCAAAGAAAATAAACAAAAATCGGTATTAATGGGCGCGATGAGGGCATAAAGTTTGTACTAAAAATTACGTAAACGCCTCGTATTCTACATCGAATTTCCCACAATCATATATCACTATGCAACATGGGTCGGGTTGTCACTTTTGAAAGTCTGGCAAGGTAATCGAATTTGTTAAACAAAATTTCCCAATTTTGTCATAAGGTCGACAGTCGACTGCGTTAAGATGCCGACTTTCGTGTTAAGAACGAGAGTAAGAGGTCCCGGGTTTAATTCCCATGCAATGAAAGTAAAATAACATTTTTTTTATTTTATTTAGCAAGCACAAAATGATCCTAAAACATGCCTTAGGAAGGAAATGATTCTAATTAAATATTTATCTGTGTGTTTTCATGGTTATGGTGAGTTAAGAATCCCCCCACAGGTTGTTTGCTATCTTACGCCAGAGAGTCTCAAGCGCTACCCGAAAATACATAGGAAATATTTCCGCATATAGAGCAAACGATGGTGTGCACTTGGGTTTGGGGAAATGGACAGAGATAGAGCAGGTGCCGGCTAGCATATTGGTCATATCTGAATACATGAGTTGCTTTGATCAGCCACATGTTAGTCCTCCACAAAGTTCTCCAAATAATTTTTGTCTTAGTTTTTGGTCTTCTTTGAATCCATTATTTGAATTGTGTGCTCGATTCTCGAAGGTACCATTGAGTGTTATGAAATATGTCTCAGATCAAAGTCTTAAGAGTAATTTTATTCATCCAACATTTTTAGTATATATTATTTTTATTTGTATCGTCCCTTATACTTTGCAAATTTTGGTTTAAATCAAAGTTTGGTTTGAATCAAAGCGTCCATTAAAAAATAACTTTTTTATCTTTTTTCTCTTTTCTCGTTTAAATATACACCATAAACAAGCGAATAAGGGGGCGTCAGTATTACCTTAAATTTTCCATATAAAAAAAGGGCCCTAGTGACACCTATATAATTTGTAAATAAGGGTTTCAAGTTGTCAAATAAAGCATATATACGAAGTACACTAAGCCACAAGGTACACTAGAGGTATAAGGCTCTTAAAAGCAATTAATTAAGGTACAAAGGAATATGGACTACTGGTACAAGACAAATAAAAAAATTTATCAAATGGTACTCGATATGTTCACTGGAAACAGATACTTAAAAACAAAAAGCTTGGGTACCTAGAAAAGGAAGAAAATAAATGTAGGTACAATTTGTACAGACAGTGAATATTAGGCTCAAAATAATTAAGCACTTAAATAAATGTTTTTTAAAAGATAAAAGATTCCAAGGTACAAAAAGGATTAATAGTTGCAATTGGTACATTGATACCTTGATATCAATGGAAGACTCAGATATAAGGTTTAAAAGTACACGATACTTGGGTACATAGCTGATTGGTATTTAAAGAAAAAAGTTCGTTAGGTACAAGTTACAAAGGAATATAAAATTGCAAAGATACTTAAGTACGAGCTAGATTAATATATTTACATTTAAAAGGTTTCAAGGTACACAAAGAATTAAAAGGTGCAATTGGTACATTGATACTTTTGGACCAATTGAAGACACAGGTACAAGTGGTAAAAATACAAAATACTTGGGTTCATTTCTGATTTGTTTTTCGAAGAAAGAAGCTAGTTAGGTACAAGGTACAAAATAATATTAAATTGAAAAGGTACTCAAGTACAATCTGGATTCATATGAATACACTTAAAAGGTTGCAAGGTAAACAAAGGATTAATAGGTACAATTGGTACAATGATACTATGGTACCAATGGAAGACTCAGGTACAAGTTATAAATGTACGAGATACTTGGGTACATAGCTGATTGGTTTTAAAAGAAAAAAGTTAGTTTGGTACAAGTTACACAATAATATTAAATTTAACATGTACTCAAGTAACATTTAGATTAATATAAATACGTTTAAAAGATTGCAAGGTACACAAAGGATTAATAGGTACACTTGGAACTTTGGTACCAATGGAAGACAACAGGTACAAACCAAACCAATCAATCAGCATTTTTAGAAGAAAAAAGCTAGTTAGGTACAAGGTACGAAATATAATAATTAAATTGAATAGGAACTCAAGTACAATCAAGATTAATATAAATCCATTTGCAAAGGCTGTTGAAGTACCCAGTGGGAGTACAAGATACGTAGATACAAAGTATATTTTTCTATAGAACTTCAAGCTTTTCGTAGCAGCTTAATAAACCCAAGTACCCCGCCCCCACAAAGAGTATACATTTCCGTGTGTGTGAATTTATATGGCGCATTTAGCAGGTTGCACGTGAAACGGGAACGTGGGAAAGCAGAAACTACGCCACATTTTTCCAAAATGTGCTGCTTCTGCTGCTGCTGCTGCTGCCCACTGGCGCCCTCTATCTCTAATTGAATGCTTTAACAATTTTATACAAAGTTCCATGTTTGCTAACCAAAATGGAAGAGGCAACAAAAAACGAGCAGCGTTCAGAATTTATTAATGCAGCGTTAGTTAGATGTTTTTACCTTTTTTAATTGACCATTGCGAATTCGTTTGGCGCCAATTTCATTTTCACGCCGCCTGGGCGCCACACGCGGCGTATGCGCAATGAGGGGCTAGTGTGTGTATGTGAGGGGGAGGGAGAGGGCGCATTGTGTTTTCCGGCTTTCCTATTTGGTTTGTTGTTTATGGGTTGGTGGTTGGCTGCCTGGTTGGTTGGTCTGGTTAGGTGCTTGGTGGAAGAGGAGCGGGTGTTAATTTGATTATGGTTTTTAATTTGATTGTTTTCCAGACGATATGTGCATTAATTTATAGAAGCAGCTTTATCTGCGCCATTGAATGATGGCTTTTCGGTTTTCAATTCCCCTTCAAGCCCAAACACGTGTCTAGCAAATGCCCTTAAGGAGTCATAAATATTCATAGACATCAATCTCCGCTTTTCGCTTTCACTACAAAAATACTTTTCCGCTTCTCATAATTAACCAAAAAAGAACAAATATTTTTCGGCCAATTATGTTTTTCAAATGAGTGAGCAACCTGTGTCGTTCCAGCCATTCGGTTAATAAATTAAACAAATGGCCCCGCAAGTCAAACATCGGCCAAACGCGGATCCATTGATGTTGTTTAACCCTTCGGATACGCACAGCGTGGCTTTTGTATTAATGGGTAAACTTAGTGACAACTAAATGAGTGTTGAATGGCTGCGACGACCCAAGAGCCCATACATACCAATTGAGTCACAAAAAAAAATCAAGCACAGAAAACCTAAAAAACCAGAAAACCAAAAAAACCCAACCGGTTCAGGTCGAACACTAAACGCAGGTGTCGCGGGGGGTGGAGGGGACGGCCAATTAAACGAGACCAGCCCCATGGTTGATATTTGAGGAAACAGGTGAACAAAGCGGTCAGTCAGCAGTAAACTTGGACAACCTAAATATTAATCTTGATTAGAGATGAGAGTTTGGACTAAATATTTCAGTTTTATTGGTCGGGTACCAGGAACAATTTTTTACAAAAATGAAATGAATTACTAGAAACTACCAAAAAATTTAGAAATTTTTGGAAAAAATACAGAAAAGAAAGGAGGATGAAGGAAGGAAGAAACTAAGAAGCAAAGAGAGTGGAAGAAGAAAGAATGAAGGAAGTAAGGAACAGACTATGGAAGGAAGAAGAAAAGAAACGGAAGAAGAGAGGAAGAAAGTAAACAGAAAGATATAAGGGAGGAAGGAAAGAGAAAGAAAGGAGAAATAAATCAAACATGATATGAAGGAGAAAGTGGGAAAGAAGTTTAGGGATAGAAGTAAGGATGAAAAGAGGAAGAAAGTTAAAAGAGAAAGTGGAAATAGGAAAAAAGAAAGTAGGAAAGAGGAAGGAAGACACAGGGAAGAAGGAAGTTGACAGATGAAAGAATCAAGAAGGAAAAAGGGATTACGGACGAAAGGAGGAAGGAAGGAAGGATAATGGAATAAAAGAGTACAGGAATGCAGGAAAGAAAAAAATGAAAGAATATAGAATCAAAGGACTAAGGAATGAAGGAGAGAGACGGAAGAAAAAAGAAGGAAGATGATATGATAAAGTAGAAAGAAAGAAAGTGATGGAGATAGAAAGCAAGGTGGCAGAATAAGGAATTAATTAAGCTATAAGAAGAAAGGAAGAACCAAACCTAAAATCAGGGATGCAAAAAAATTTTTTTTCATATATTAATTAACATTAAAAATCAATCATTTTCATTCTGCAATTGAATTAAAGATAGTTCATTCTCTGAATAACATTGTTATACTCTGTACCAGAGGTTCACAGAGTATATTTAGTATGTGCAAAAGTGTCCGTCTGCCCGTCCGTCTGTCTGTCTGTCCGTATGAACAAACAGATCTAAGAGATGGTAAGAGATAGAGGTTTGACATGTAAGGAACATATGTTTCTTATACTTGCAGACAGATCAAGAAAAAACGTCATATCTCCCACAGTTTTATAGATAGAAGGTTCGAACCTTCTAGACATATCTTTCTTGTTTTTTGATGTCTAATTTTCCTACCTTTAAAATAAAAACTAGAAAGAAAGTCGGTCAAGTCCGACTATAACATACTCGACAACCGTTCATGCGATCTTTACCATTCCTTTGGCGGATCGATAAATAATTCTGATTACTAAATATGTCCAGAAAGAACGAACCTTCTATCTGTAAAACTGACGGAGATATGACGTTTTTTCTAAATTGCGGGGGCGGGAGGGGGCGTGGCAAAAATTGAAAATAAACTTGATCTGCCTGTAAGTATAAAAAATATATGTCCCATACATGTCAAACCTCTATCTCTTACCATCTCTGAGATCTGTTAGTTCATACGGACAGACGGACAGACAGACTGACAGACGGACAGACGGATATGGCTAGATCGACTCGGCTGTTGATGCTGATTATATATATATAATATATAGGGTCGGAGATGCTTCCTTCTGCCTATTCCATACTTTTGCACAAACTTACTATACTCTGTGTACCACTGGTACAGAGTATAAAAAGAGACTTTTGAAGATATTTGTTAAATTCCTATAAATTGGTCGATAAGTCCACCGTCCATTTTATAAAGAATTGCAAGAACTTGCAGAAGACGACAACTGTTTTACATTCACAATAGATATAACTTTCTAAAAAACCGAAAACTAGTTTGGACACTTTTGGACAAAACAAGATCTGCTCCAGGAAAGTTCACAATGTGACATTTTTTAAGGGACACTGAAAAAGGGTACTTGAACCGCTTTTTACAACAATAACATGTTACACGCAGAACAAAAATTCCTTTTTGAATAACATGTTCTAACCGCAGATTGCAAAAAATTGAGCTTTAATTAAATAAACAAAGATTGTTGAAAACGATAAGAAGTATCGCGCAAAAGCTAGGCTCAGCAGCTGTGAAAACATGCGAGTCAATATGCGATTTTCAGCACCTTTTGGAATGCCTACACATTCAGCTAACTCACGAACTTTCAATCGCCGGTCACTCAATACACATTTTTTAATTTTGGCCATCATTTCTGAAGTGGTCACCTCATTTGGACTCCCATTACGATGTTCATTTTCGCAGCTCAAACGACCTCGCTTAAACTCAGCCACCCAATATTTTATTGTGTTAAACGAGGGAGCAGAATTACGTAAGGTAGAATCCAGCTCCTTTTTAATATTGGTTGGACTAAGAACGTTTATATGAAAGTATTGTATCACATAACGATGACCAATTTTGTCAATGTTTGCAAATCAATAACAAGCGTTCTCTATTAAAATCGACCAAATAAAAACTGAGCAAGGCACCAAACTTCAAACTTAAGCTTTTAATAGTCGGTACTTCCCCTTTTTAATATTTTTTGTGAACATTTTCCAACACTACTTTGCTAGGTCGGCCATTTCTGGGACGGCCCTCGTATGTTTGTACTAGCCGCCGTCACTAAAGCTATTTAAACCGATAACGGTATCAGTTTTTCCTTTCCGACTGGGGGATGGAATTCACAAATTGAAAAATACTTGACAGTATCTTACATACATCGGCTCAAAGCGGAGCTTAACACTTATGCCCCGCCAGCGGTTAAAAATAAAGTCTCACCTGAATTTTCCGATCTTCGTGCTTGACTTAAGAAAATTAAAGCTTACAAACCCAATTTTATAAAGATCGACCCAAAAATAAGGATTGGCCTTGAACACACATTTTGGGACTTTTTCGACCCATTCTCCAACCATTCCTTAAAGTTTCATTGCAATCGGATGAACGCTAAAGTTTTCAAATTACGCGGTTTGTCCACCATTTTTCACCCATTTCTTGAACTTAGACACCTTCCCGGGGAAGCGTCCACCATTCCACAATGTTTCATCGAAATTAAGAATTTTGCAAATATCGCCTTTTTTTAAACATTTCTGGCCCATTTATTTGACTTAAATAACCTTTCCGGGCAAGCATCCAACAAATCCCCAAAGATTCACCGATATCAAAAATTTTGCAACTATCGCTGTTTCTGGAATTCAAACCCTCCCGGGAAAGCATCTCCAGTCCCCAAAGTTTCATCGATATAAAAAAAATTACACATATCGCGGTTTTTGGACCATTTCCCGCCCCTTTCCTTAACTTAAAAAACTTCCAGGCCAAGCGTCCACCATTCCACAAAGTTTCACCAAAATAAAAAATTCGGCAAATATCGCGTTTTTTTTACCATTTCCTGACCATTTTTTCAACGTAAAACCTTCCCGGGAAAGCGTCCACCATTCCACAAAGTTTCACCGAAATCAAAAATTTTGCTTATATTGCGGTTTCTGGACCATTTTCCGCCCATTTCTTCAACTTAGAAGCCATTGGGCAAGAGTCCACCATTCCACAAAGTTTCAGCGAAATCAAAAATCTTGCAACTATCGCGGTTTGTGGACCATTTCTCGCCCATTTCTTTAACTTCAAAACCTTCCCGGGCATCCAACCAATCCCCAAAGTTTCCCCTATATAAACCATTTTTCAAATATCGCGGTTTTTTAACCATTTCCGGTTCCATTTCTTGACCTCCTAAAACCTCCCGGAGCTCCACCAATCCCCAAAGATTCACCGAATTACAAATTTTGCAAATGCCTCACTCCAACCTCCCGGGCAACACCCAGCACCTAACAAATCACCTTTCTCCTCTTCAGCCGAAACCTTCCCGGGCAAGCATCCAACCAATCCCCAAAGTTTCACAAATATTAAAAGATTTGCAAATATCACGGTTTTTTAACCATTTCCCGTCCATTTCTTCAACTTAGAAACCTTCCCGCGCAGCTCCAATTCCCAATGTTTCACTGAAATTAAGAGTTTTGTTTTTCTCGCTCAATTCTTCAGCTTCGAAACCTTCCCGGGCAAGCATCCAACCAGTTCCCAAAGTTTCACAGATATTAAAAAATTTGCAAATATCGCGGTTTTTTAACCATTTCCCGCCCATTTCTTCAACTTAGAAAGCTTCCCGGGCAAGCGTCCACCATTCCACAGTGTTTCACTGATAATAAGAATTCTGCAAATATCGCAGTTCTTGGACCATTTCTCGCTCAATTCTTCAGCTTCGAAACCTTCCCGGGCAAGCATCCAACCAATCCCCAAAGCTTCCCTTTTATAAACTATTGGCAAAAATCGCGGTTTTTTAACCAATTCCCGTCTATTTCTTGAACTTGGAAACCTTCCCAGGCAAGCGTCAACCATTACACAATGTTTCACTGAAATTAAGAATTCTGCATACATCTCGGTCTTTGGACCATTTCCCGCCCATTTCATCAACCTTTCCGGGCAAGCGTCCAACCATTCCCCAAAGTTTCACCGAAATTGAATATTTTCACCTCCAGGTCCACCACCAGGTCCCACACACAGCCAAGTACAATGAAAAACGGCAGCCCGAGTTGAACCGAATATATTTTTATAATTTTCCCAGTCAGGTCATGGCCACTTTTATAATCTAGATATCTTCAACCCAATCCACCTTTACCTACCAATTTCCACCAAGGGGGGTAGATTTTTCAGAAGACTGGTATGCAGTCATTGTTGAATTTTCATACAAAAGTTTTCTGCGATTTTTCCTCATTTCGCGACAGAATTTTCCAAAACCGAATCTTAGAACTCACTTTCAGCATATGATCAACCTACTGGAAAAAATTCAGCTTCCTATCTCAGTCAGTTTAAACGGTTTTATATATATAGATAAAGCAGATTTCTGAAGTGTAGCAGAAAAGATCATAGCTTCATTAAAGTCTCTAAATTAAAGAAGGGTAGATAAATTCGAGATTGTGGGAATATTAAAACAATAAATTTGATTTCGGATCACTGCCACTTCCAGCTAATTCATCAGACTTAGCCTTTGGTAAATATAAACCCCAGACTAAGTACATACTTAAGTAAGTTTGTAAATGTTGTAGACGTGTATGTATGCCTTACCAAATCAATTTGCCAACTTAATTCATTAAATATAATTTTTTGTTGATTTAAGTTTTTGGTTTTAGGTTTTATATATTTTTTTTCGGCTTTTAAGCATTCATTTTGTTAATGAACAAACAAAAAAGTTGATGTAGTTTTTTATATTTCGTTGCAAAAATATTCCAAAATTAGCATTTTTAATGGGCAACAAGACGAGACACAATGTCGCCTGCTCAAGAAAGAAGACTCCTCACAAATTTCAATAGACCACAAAAAAAAACAAAACAAGTTTCTCAACGCTCTCTTCGATTTGCATAACACACTTGTTGGGCCCTCGTACTAATTGTTGTTGCTGTAAAACGCTTTTTAGCATAAAACATTAATTTCTCAAATCGAAAAACAACGTTTGTAGTCGCTTTTGCTGCGCATTCCCCAAAGTTCGACTGCCACAGCACAACGAATCATTAGCGAGAAATATTTGTTGATTAAACGAACGGCGCATATTTTTGAGATCCCGGGAGGGGAATTTTGATTTTTTGTACATAAAGATACTAAAACTTAGTTATTGTTTCTTTATTTGACAGAGAAAAAATATCGAAAAATATAAATTTGTACATGCCCAATGTCTTTAATATCCTTTAATGATCCACCGGACCTGAAAACCATCTAAATGATAATTATTTTTATATCTGTTGAGCAGCAAGCTTTTTTAATAGCTTTGTTTATGCAGTTTTAGTCACTTTATTTCCAAATAAAGAGGCAACAATTTGGGGGTTATAATTTACATGTAATGTTCATATGTCCCACCCGACAACTTCTCGTATGTTTCCGGACCTATGAGAACTACGTAAGTTTCTCTAAAAATCGAAGTCCGTTTTTTGTCAGAGATGCGGGTTTCAAATGGAAAAGATTCAGTTTTTGATCCGTTTTTTTACCCATTTTCGCTATCGAGAAAGTGTTTATTTGAAATCAACATACATTTTTATTTTTTCAGCGATATTTGAAGTATAATCAAAGAAATGGCTACGGCATAAAACATAGAGGAATATTCAACGATTCAAAAACGGTATTGTTAGGCACAATTGAGTTAGTCGTTCGCCCACAATAGGTGATCTCATTTGCTCGTACGTCACGTTACGTACGAGGTGTGTTCAAAAAGTATCGCGAATTTTGAATTTTCGCGGGTTACGTATATTCGAATTTCGATTTTTTTGTGGCGGTATGTTGGTACTCATGTCTCTTACTTATGCCGATAAGCTCGGCCATTTTGAATGTTCACCTAATTGTTGACAGCTGCTTTGCTTGCACGTGTTTTGGATCGTCTTCGATTTGTACCTATTCAAAAAAATGGATCAAAGAACCTGTATCAAATTTTGTGTGAAAAACGAAATTAAGTGCGCGGATGCATTCCGAATGTTGACTGTGACATACGGAGAAGCTACCTTGGACCGAAGCAACGTTTATTGGTGGTACAAAATGTCAGATGGCCGAGAAGATGTGAACGACGAAGAGCGTGCCGGACGCCCGAGCACTTCAACAACAGACGAAAAAATTAATGAAGTGGAGAAAATGGTATTGGGACCTAAACATATCGATTGGCTCGTGCCATTCGATTTTTATCAATGATTTGGGCATGAGACGGGTCGCCGCGAAATTCGTACCAAAATTGCTCAATTGCGACCAAAAACAGCATCACATGAACATTGCTAATGAGATGTTAAACTCTGTCCGCGGGTTTGTGGTTATGACGTGGAAACCAAAGCTCAATCATCTCAATGGAAGCTGCCGCACGAACCAAGACCGAAAAAAGCGCGCCAAGTTCGGTCGAATGTGAACGTTTTGCTGACAGTTTTCTTCGATTGCAGGGGCGTGGTGCATCATGAGTTCTTGCCACAGGGAAGAACGGTCAATAAGGAATATTACCTGCAAGTTATGCGCAATTTGCGCGAAGCAATCCGCCAGAAACGCCCGGATTTGTGGAAGAACAAAAATTGGCTTTTGCACCACGATAACGCCCCTGCTCACACATCGTTGCTTGTGCGCGACTTTTTGGCCAAAAACAACACACTAATGATGCCGCAGCCACCGTATTCCCCAGATCTGGCCCCCTGTGACTTTTTCTTGTTCCCTAAACTGAAGAGGCCCATGAAAGGACGACGTTACGCTACGCTTGACGAGATAAAGACGGCATCGAAGGAGGAGCTGAACAAGATAAAAAAAAATGATTTTTTGAAGTGCTTCGAAGATTGGAAAAACCGTTGGCATAAGTGTATAATATCTCACGGGGATTACTTTGAAGGGGACAAAATAGATATTCATGAATAAATTAATAATTTTTGAAAAAAACACAAAATTCGCGATACTTTTTGAACACACCTCGTATGTAATAAACCGAACCGGAGATGTAAAAGTTGCTCGAACCCCCGAACCGAACAAGTCCTTATTTTATAGCGGTTTGCATTTCTGCTTAAAAATGGTGATCTAACTTAGTTGAACTATCTCAATAAAAGGTTTTTATTTTTATTTTTAATCGATCATTCGTTCTCCAACTATAAGATATGCAAAAGTTGTTAATTTTTAATCAGAAATTAAAGTAATAACAGTCCTGCGCATTTGTGGTGAGATAACTTAATATAACTTACGAAAAATATTAACTTTTTTGTTCCAATACCGAAAAAAAAAACAATTTTTACCCGAACGTTTCTATGGCAGCCATAAGAGCGACTTTGCCAAGTAAAATGAAATTAATCTAACATCGGGTGAGTTGGGATGGAATATCTGAAGATACAAAAAAGTTTTATGTCCATTTTTTCAGAAATTCAATTGTGAAGTCTTTATCTCCCAATTCAATTAAGTCCCCTTAATAACATTACTCATTTAATTTCAAAATTTTCAACCTAAACAATTTGTTAAATTGTCAGAATCGTTCTTCTTTAGACCCCCCCGCATCCATCCGTCATAATCCAAGTCTTTTTTTTTATAAATATTACTTATTATTTTTAGTTGTTATCTTATCAAAAGAGCATATTTTTGAACTATATATGAAATAATTTAAGTACAGTAAAAACTTTGCACCAAAACAAAACAAAGAAGAAAGAAAAAAAAAATTACCCCTCAATTTTAATGTTTTGTTTTCGCTCTGTCCCGCTCGCACTTAAGTGTAGGCTTCCGTTTCGTAGTAAAAACGTAAACGAGAGCAGAGCAGCGGCAGAGCAGCGGCAGCAGACGGAGACAGACAAGCAAGTGAATTTTCAACAACAACAAAAACAACAACAACAGAGAGCCAGCCAGACGAAAAAGGCGCGCACTTTGCTAAAAACCAAACAGGGAACAATTTGGCAAATGAAACGCATACCACAGTGAATTGTGGAACTTATGTGTACAAAATGAACAACATAAGAGAGTGCGGGCTACACAGATCAACGAACGAAACAGAATCCTTGATAAAGTCTGACTCACAAATGCATCATAAATGTGCACAAACAAGTGCGTCAGCATCAAGTCATCAATAATTTATATATGACAAACTCTACGTATAACGGAAATAACTCCATTTCAAAATGTAACGATCGTCTACAATTTCACAGTCCACACAACAACAGAGAGCCAACAGATAGAGAGAGAGAGAGAGTGAGCGAACGAGCGCGCGCCATTTCAATTTCATTTTGTTTTCGTTGGCGTTGACTTGTCTTGGCTGGCTGTGCCAGCAATTCAAATTCAGTTTAGTTTTAAACTTGGTACGGTACGGTTGAAAACGCGCATCGAGTCCAAGTAACAACAACAGCAAAACAAAACGCAGACTCAAGAAATCAGCTCCAAAGAGTTTTTACGCGCGCGCCAAAAACAAAAATATTTATATTGTGTGTTTGTGAAAATTGTCCAGTAAACAATTAGAAAAAAAAAATAAATTAAAAACGATAACAATTGATTTTGTGCTTCAAAACTTATTTTGTGTGTGAATTTACTGAATGTGTTGTTCGGGGGAATTAACCCCGAGACACCGGCCTACTCATGAAATGTAAAAGTTGGTCCAATAAAATCAACAATTTTGTTGTGCGTCGTCTAAAGTCCATTAAGGTAAATATAACAAAAAAAACACAAACACAAAAACTACATAAATATGTAAATTAAACAAGAAAATGTTGTCAAAGCTAAAAAAAATAAGTGTGTGTAAAATACTTGAACTTAAATATTTTTTATGCTTAAATCAAATTTTTTTAATGGTTTTAGTTATCAGTTATTTTCCATTGAAATTTGTATATAGCTTTGTTTAATATTTCAATTGTGTTGTTTTCGTGTTAATTTGTTCAAAATTTGATAGGATTTCGGGGAAATCTACAAGTCAGCAGATGTTTGGAGTTGGAAAGCAAAATCCATTTCGTCTCAATTTTTATCTAAAATTTTAAATCCAAACTCATTTCAACTGAATTCTTAGTTTATTTCAAATTTTTAAATGTTGAAAATGTTTCATTATTATAACAAAATATTTTAATTTAATTTAAGAAATTGTTGTATTTTGTTTATAAAAAAAGAATATATTTTTTTTGGCAATAAAACAACAAAAATTTGGATTTTCAAAATTTCTTCAGTTTTTTTATTTAACTTTTTTTGGTTATTAAATATTTTTAAAATTACATTTTTTTTTTAAATATTGAAGGCTGAAATATTTTGAAACATTTTGTCATTTCAAAATAATAAAAATACCACAAAACACAGTCAATTTTATTAAAACGTATTTGTGGTGTATATCAGAAAGAGTGACATTGAAAGAGATCTGGAAATATCAAACATTGGGAATGTTGTCAGAAGTATTGCGGAGAGATATTTAAATTAACTGAGGGGTTGTCCAAATGGTACATCAGAAATAGTGAGATTTGAAAATACCAAAGATTGGATTGGATGTAATCAGAAGTATTGCTGAAAGACATTCAACTAAACTGAGGGGTCACCCAAATAGACTAGCTAAATCCTTATTCGTAGAAGGTAGGACATCAAATTATCCTATTTATAGATCTATAAGAGAGTTAGGGTAGTGGATTTACCTAATAGATATATAACCTAGTTTATAACAAAGTTTTAAAATTGAAGTTTCTTAAATTCATATTAAAATAGTTGAAAGTGCGGACTTGTATTGTTTTTCTTATATAATTTGTCATCAGTTTTGATAATCATGTCAAGATGTTGTTAAAATTTCAAATACAATAAAATGTACATTTGGGCAAATTCCGAATTATTCGAAAATTTAATTAATTCGAGGTTCGTTTTATTCATTGAAAGATAAAATTTAGATATTTTTGAAATAGAAAGCGAAGTCTGCCGATATATAGACCTCGGATTTTGCATAATTTCAAACTGATTTTAATCCTATCAGGCAAAAGTAAATGTGTAAAACATTATATGTTGTGCTGACTTTTAACGTGAATAAAATTCCGAAAAAATTATTATTTAAGAAATTGAACCTTCAGCAAAATAAATTAACAAAAATTTGTTAAAACACATCGGTTTGAAAATATGCCAAGTTCGAGGACTACTGATATGGGATACAAGTTTGGGAAGGCGAGGTAATCGAGAAAGCAGACCAATTGCAGAGATATTTCGTAAAAAGAATACTTAAATTACCGGAAAATACGCCAAACTACCTACTAGCGATCGATGTAGGCCTAGAAGACGGACAAATTTATAGCCTAAATCTTCATCTCAGATATATATCGAGAATACTTTTCGAATACAACAGCAACAGATTACCGCATATTTAGTTTTGAGTTATGCTCCGACAGGGGATGGGATGGTTACGGGTCGCTTAAAAGAAAATCTAGAGGATCATAACATCACCGTTAGTGGAAATGCAATATTAGGAAGTGTATCTCTACTCACAGCCATAACAGAGGAAACAAAGAAGGAACATGTAAACATGGCCAGATCGAGCGTAGTGCGCATATTCAAGCAATGAAACTATGCGGTGGGGGCTGAGTTCTGCAATAACGGCACCAAACAGAGGACTATTATAACCCCCACCGAGTCGGAGTCGTTACTAGTACATTTTGTAATTGTGGTAGACTTTCTTTGCTAGGCTTTCTTAGTTGATAAATCTTTTTATAACGTTACTTAAAATTTGTTGACATCCTTTTTTGTCGACTCTTAATAATAAATAATCAACCTGGCTTTTAAAGACGAGAGTGGTGGATTGCGCTCGCATTTTATCGGAAGATGCCCTCTTCAGCAAGAGTTTCGACGTCGATTTTTTAAGAAGAGAGTGCTGGAGTTAGAGTATGTAGTCGCGGCTTTAGATGGAGCCATGGGTTCAAAAGAGCGAAACCAAAAAGTGCAGATTATATTGAGGGTGCTATATTATATAGGAGAAGAATATTAAATGAGGATTTTTAATAAACTTAAGTTGATGTAAAATAGTTTTATTTAATTAATGTCAAGATCTTATATTTGTAACGCAAGTTGAACAGCAGGAAAGCTGATGGCTCTAAGCCAAGCTTTAAATATGTTTTTATTTTATATAGGAATGTTTTTTAGAGAACTGAAATTGTACAAAAGCCAATGTCAAAAAATAAAAACGTGATCAAGGTGTCATTTGACTCCTCTCAAAAACTACATTCTCACTTCGTTCAACATCTAGAGATCAAAGCTTCAAAATAGTAGAAAATATGGATTAAAGTCAAGTTATAGTATAAACCCTATATCAACCCTAGATATATTATGAACCCTATGTCAATCAAGTTATTATATAATACAATCAAATAATCTGAGCTTGGATGCCAATGTCACTTTGTATATGAAATGAAGTCAGTCTAGTTGAAGCTGAATTTCAAGTCGGACGTGTTTCTAGGAAAATCAAAAACATAAAAATATTTCGAAAAATCTATTAAAGAAAATCCAGCAAGTAAGTAATCAGGGAATTGGGACAGTGTCAGGGAGGGGGTCACAACATAACTTGCATTTTTTTAAGTTTAACAAAAGATGTGTGTTTTATTCAGGCTCCAATTATGCACACGAACTTAACATTTTATACTACAAATGTTGTGAGTGCTCATTTAAAGATTTGTATTGAGGGAAAAGATGCTGATTTTGAGAAGAAAACACATCTTTAGGTATAAATCGTTTGGTTCAAATTGTAATCACTTGTAAATCAACAAAATATACTCGATATCCAAAATAACATTTCGAAAAAATTTTCTTAGAAATAGTGTTTAGTTTCGTAATTGTTTGGCTTGGCAATGCCGTTAGCCTTTCTTGAATACGATTTACAGGTATAAAATTAAATTATTCAACTTAGTTTAGAAATCTCCTGCTATTATTCGACGCCTGTAGGTAATAATCTCGCTTATGAGTTTAAGCCATTCTGCTGCCAGGTTGTTTGTTCCAAAGTAGCGAAACCTTATCACTTTCAAAATCGAACATATAGCAATAAAATTCAACACTACTTCTCTCTAGTTTGGGTTGGGTGGCTCAGCGGCTAGTGTGCGCGACCGCTGTGCAAGAGGTCGTGTGTTCGATCCCGCCTCGAAACATCTTAAGAAAAAGTTTTTACTTTGAATAAACTTTACACCCGGTCACCCCTCTTTGCTGTTGGCGCCAGCTTTGTAGTAATTAGCCATGCAAAAGCTTCTCAAACTGCCGTTCGGATTCGGCGTTAAACTGTAGGTCCGTTTCTCTTGTGCGAAAATTAGAAGCGCACAAGCCAAGAGATTGAGAGAGGCTCGGCTTTGGCCCTTTGGGGCTGTGTCAAGCCATTTTACATACTTCTCTCTCGTTTAAGTTGCAAAGAGTGTGCAGTGATCATCACTTATGTGGGGTTTGTAGCCCAGTCTGGAAAAAGGTGTTTGATTTAGAGATGAAAAATGTTATCTTTTTAGTTGAAATTCTCATCTTTTAAATTCAACTAAAACATATACCATGTTTTTTTTTTTTTGACAAAGAAGAAAATGTGGAATAAAAAAAGTTTTATAAAACAGTTTTTAAAAAGATTTTGCACTTTTTGCCAAAGTTCAATACCTGAAATTGAACCTAAGTTTTGTAGTTAATTATAAATCATTTATTTATTTATTTAATTTTCTTTTCTCCGCTCAAACGTAAAATGCGCAATCAGCCAAATGTGAAGCTGTTTGTTGTTGTCGGAACGTAGCCCCCCTCCTGGTACACCGTACTCCTCGGGCCTGGCTCCACATCTTAACCACTTTTTGCAACAAATCGCAGACGCCTTTCACTTGCATGTCTGTTGCTCACACACACACACATACAAATGCATATTTTATAATATTTATTTACATGAACAACAACCCACAGCCGCGCCCCGCTCTTTTTTTTTTGTTCCATTCCATTTTCTGGGCCTTTTCTTTACACATTTTTGTTTTGTTCGCACTTCCTTGTTATTTTCCACCCAACTTTTCTCTCTCTCTCTCTCTCTGATTGTACGTCGTAGGGGCGCGAAAATTCTTGAAATTCTTTTTTTTATATACATTTTCCAGAAACGGCGGCGGGAAAACTCGTTTTTCCAGCCAACGCAACGCGCGCGCCGCATTCTTGTGCCTTTTTTACACTGCTCTTCTTCTTGCTTGTTTACAGTTAGGAATGCGGTCTCTCTTTGGCCTCTCTTTGTGGATGCTAACTTGTTTACAATTCAACAATTACAACAACTTTGGGGTCGCCTCTCGCTCTGGCGCTTAAGTTGTTTTCCTTGGACTGCGCTGCTTTGGCCCCAATTTATTTGGCGCTCTCTCGGCGTTTGCTCTCTTGCCTTCGGCTTCGTTCGGCTGGTCGGGGCTGCTGCTGGTTTTCAGGCATCAATTTTGTTTTTTTCTGATTAGTTTTTGTGGCGCTTTCAAACCGGACGTTTCGTGTCTACGCTGAACGCAAGCAGCGCACACACACACACACATAGAAAGAGAGATATACATACATGTAGCTACATATACACGCCCCAAGTTCGTGTGTTGTGGTGGTGTTAGTGTATAGCAGTGCGATTAAATAATACTCCACAAAAGGCCAAACAAATTACATAAAAAAAGAAGGAAAATACAGAGCAAAGTTCTCTCTTTAACCAAAACGTTTAAGTGTTCTTCTCCGTGTTGTGTTCAAAGAAATTGTTGTTTTCATTTAGTCAAATTATAGTACCGTTTAATTATAAAACAAAAAAAAAAGCAGTTCCTAACACCCATACAGTAACAACATTGTCAGTCGTTGTCGTCGTCGTTCCTGTTCCGTTTTCAATTTTCTGCGTCGTTTTTTTTCGTCGGAATTGACTTTTTTTCTCGCAAATGTGTCGTCGTTTTGTTATTAAACATAATATTATTAAATCTATTGGTGTGAAAAATCATTATTAATTAAAAGACAAGAGCAAAATACGCGCGCTTTGTGCGAGGAAGAGGAGCAGCAGAACCAGAAGAAGGAAGAGGGGGGAGATTGTTGTGTGTGTATGCCCATTGGAATTTGTACCCGTGAATTGCAATTACAACATACACAAAAACAGAGAGCCAAACAGCAGCCGCCTCTCTTTCACTCTCTCAACAGAAAACTTGGTGTCGTCGTCATAGTCCATGCAAAGGCAACCACAACATGTAAGTGGGAGGGGGGTAAACCACAAATTAAGAGAGAGGAACTGCATTCCGCTTGCTCTCTCTCTTTGCATTTGTGTGCATTTTCATTCATAAGCGCATTTTACTACAGCCAGGCAGCAGTCTTTGCTTTGCTTTTCATTTTTTGTTTTTGTGCTACAAATTCTTTACAAAATTTTTGTTGTTATTGTTAATAAGTCCCAACACGTTCTGGAATGGATGTCTTGCCAATTTCAATGCAGGTAATCTTGGGTTTTACCCCAGCTACAACAAAAATTATGCAAAACATGTCGTCGCCGTCCAATAAAAAATTTTTTGTTTTAAAAATAAACATTAAACCCGAAAGAGCAACAGGCAGAGAGGCCGAATCAAAATTTCCGCGAATTTTTTATGGCAAAACAAATTCTTTTTTGCCAGCGAGGCGTAGAAATACCACGCCTCCACACACACACACACTATTTTAGAGAGGGAAGAGAGGTCAGAGTTGCGCGCTAAGGCTGCTGCGGCTGCGGCTTAAAGTGTCTCTTGTCAATGGGAATGAATTGGAATTGGCAAACCATTTCAATTACTGCGCTAAGCTTTACCCACTCGACGATCGTCGTGTTCTCTTCTTTCTCAAATATCGATTACCTAACCAACAACAGCACACACTGTAAACGAAAAGTATGCAGACCAGCTAGAAAATAGTAAGCTAGAATGTAGGCAGTTGTGCTTACAAAGCTTTACTCAAATTTTACAAATTTACAAAAACTTTGCAAAATACAGAAAAATGTAATGTTTCTAAATGGTAAAATATTGTTCATATTCATATGAAAAAAATAGCCCAATCCATCTAGTTTTAACCTCTTTAAATCTTTTCAAACCGATCGGAAATAAGGACTGGTTCGGTTCAGTGGTTCACACAGTTTTTGAATCACCAGTTTAGTTTATTACATGGTTTTTAAAGCCAACTAAACCGCGGTAAGTCAGTCCGAAAAGTGGCCAGAATCGCATTTCTGTTCAAGGATTGTCTTTAATTTCGCCGAGTCTCAAGCCCCAAAACCTTTCTTAAGTATAAAGTCCCAGTTCGCCCCCAAGTCTGCGCGGATAGGTACTTTTTTCCGAAGTTTCGTAGGTAAAGCAGTCCGAAAACGTTTCAAAAACTCCATTAGTTTCTTGGCTCGCCCTTAATTTCACCCTATCTCAACTCTTTAAGACCTTTCTTGAGTATATCGTCGCAACTTACCCCGAAATCTGCTCGGAAAGTCATTTTTTCGGACTTTTACAGTTGCGGCAAATCCAAAATAATGTCAAAAACTTCCTTTTGTTTTAGGATCGCCCTTAATTCCACCGAATCTTAAACCTTAAAGTCCATTCTGAAGTCTAACATTCAGAAATGTCCTTGCATCTGTTCAAAAGTAATTGTTTTGGACTATTGAAGCTGCAGAAGTTTGAAGAGCTATAAACCTAGGTGGGATTTACTATTTGATGTAAAATTAGGTCAAGTCCGTTGGGTTCGAACACATTATAAAGTATTAGTTCTGGTTTTTGGAGGTATTACACCCTTGTCGTCAGACTAATGAGAATATCGTTCGGTCGGTTCGTTTTGCGGTTCGGTTTATCAGCTAGAATTAGCGGTTCGGTTCAGAACCGATTTGCATCCCTGTTTAAAAGTGTCAAGAAAGTTCTTTGACATAAAGTCAACTTTTATAAATAGAACCAGTTCAATTTGAGAACAAAATTTGTACATTTGGAGACAAAATGTGAGTTTTTTTCCCGTGTCAAATCACTTTCTTGACACACTGTATTTCTTTTGATTTTCTGCTTACCCCCTTCCTTTTCTCCCACCATTCCTAATCAAAAAGTGTGCAAGCGCAGACGACTTGCATTTTTGCTTTCAATTGCCTGCATTCTGTAGAAGAAAATAAAACACATTTGTTGTATTTATAAATATAAATTGAACACAATCCGCGAGAGAAATGAAGCGAGCGAGTAAAGGGGGGAGGATCGTTCGTATAGGTGGGCACAACGTCCACTGGCGTTGGCCCGTTGGCAATAAAATAGATTAATTTAAATGTCATTTTTGTCTAGACGCCTCAGACAACAGCGAGTAGAGGAGCTATGTATGTATATTATGTATGTTTGCTTTGAATATCCCCCCAAACACAAACTTTTCCACAACATTTTTATAGATCTTGAAATTTATTATGAAGACGTCAATGCAAATGAGGTGGTTTTGGGAGCAGCTCTCATGTAATGGGTATTTCCTTGTTACCAGTTTTTTGGCAACTTTTTTCGACAAAGTTCAATAAATCCAAATTTTATGTTTATTTTGTTTATTTTTTTTTTTTTTTTTTTTGTGGAGGCGCGTGGGTGTTTTGTAGTATTACGGTTGAGGTCATATCTTAACTTGGAGGAAGCGAGGGAAAGAGAAAGCATAACACAAAATTCTCAGTCTGTGAGTTTTGAAAACTAAACCAACAGCATTCCAATGTGTGACGCACTCTGACGACTATGTTTTCATTGACGAACGAACGAACGATCGAGCCCACAGCCAGGCCACAACAACATTCACTTACTTAATCGTTTTACCTTCGCCAAGACACCTGCATTTTCAGTTTTTCTTGTGTTTGCGTGGAAGGGGCGGGCCCGGGCCCTTGGGGTTTTCAAATATTTGTTTGCAGCGTTTAAAAACGGTCTATGATCATTAATAGGTTCAGTTGAGTACCTTGTGTCCCTTGATTGATACCAAAATAAGTGTAGAATCTTTCTTTAAATGATCGTGAAACCTTTGATCAACTAGTTGATGTGGGGATATTGGTTTGAAGAAGTTTAAACTTCATTATTTTGTAATATTTTCAATATTTTCGGACTTTTAAAGTTACTTCAAATTTAAAAAAATGCCAAAAACTCATTTCATTTCTAGGGTTGCCCTTAATTCCGACGAATCTCAATCCTTAAAGCCTTTACTTAAGTATAATGTCCCGAATTTTGCATAAATCTGTTTGGAAAGACATTTTTTTCAGACTTTTAAAGGTACAGCAGTCCGAAAAGTTGCCAAAATCTCGTTTTCTTCAAGGGTTGTCCTTAATTTCGCCAAGGCTCAAGCTCTTCTTAAGTATAAAGTCTCGATTTGCTCTAAATCTGCACAGAAAGTATTTTTTTTTAACTTTCGAAGGTTAAGCAGTTCGCAAAACGTTTTAAAACTCATTTCTCTTCTTCGATCGGTCTTAGTTTCACCCTATATTAACTCTTAAACCCCTTCCTTGAGTATATGGTTGCGACTTAATCTTAAATCTGCTCGGAAACGCATTATTAATCGACTTTATGTGAAGATAAGAACTGTTATGCCAGTTAAGAATTAATGAAAAGTAAGGTAACATACAGGTATCATACAAATATTAAAGCACAATTTTATTTATGCTTTACTTCTGTCATTTTTGTATGAAAATTTAAAATCTGGATACAGACCTTTGCACTTTAAGCCCGTTCTTAAGTCTAACATTCAGTAATGTTCTTAAATCTGTTCGTAAAGATAATTTTTTTGTGTTTTGAAGGTGCGAAAGTTTATAAAGTTGAACCGAACCACACCGTTTTTATTTGTGATTTTCGGTTCGGCCTGCGGTTTGTTTTATCAGCTAAACTAGCGGGGCTCGGTAAAGGTTTGGTTCGGTTCAGAACTGGTTTTGAAATTTCCACACTTTTTACCTACTTTACCAAGAACTCTCTTACATTTCGTTTTAGAGAGATTCTAAGAAAATTGACATTTACTTTTCATTCCACTGACTCTTAAGTAAAACTTTTGAAACCGAATAACTTGATCTTTTTTCGGAAACAGTAACAGCTGATCGAAAACGATAACGGGAACAGGCCTGTAAATAATAGCTACGAATTCAGGAACATGCTGTTTCAAACAAACGCTGTATTCCTTATTACACCGACTTACGGTCCTTTAAAGACCAACAAAGTGAGAGGATCTGTTAAATAAACATGTTTAGAGTCCAAAAATGATTTCAAAAGACATTGTATGTTCTTTTTGAAGAATTTTAGACAAACCTTTTACCAAACCCGGATAAATCTATAAAAGGTTTGATTCAAAAAGTTCCTCAAGTCGACATTTTAAGATCATCAATAATTTTCCTAATTTTTGGAGTAAAGTTTTGATGAATTAAAAGCTAACAGTTAAAAATGTTTCACTCCATAGATACCAATTGCCTACAATTAAGAACTTGTATCATTCAAAAGTCGAAAACAGGTCTTCTTAAGCCTAAACCTCTATTAGCAACACCCTGTATGCCGCTGCCACTTCCAACTTGAATATTGAAACTCTAAAATTAGCCAAAAACTTTCATTGACGCATTTGCTCACCTTGTTTTTTTTTTTTTGTTTATTTTGTTTCTTTAAACTTTTTTATGGCATTTTTATTATTATTCAAAATGTAGTTTGAGTGTGTTGATTTTTGCATATTTAATAATTTGTGTGGCTGAAATCGTCACATTTTTCACATGTTGTGCGTAAAGTTAAAAACTTCTAATAGAAATGTAAACAGGTGGCAATGAACTTTATTATATTTTTATGCTCCAAGTCCTTGAACTCGCTAAAAACCCAACAACAACAACAACAAAAACCACAAAGACAACAATGAACTTGACGTCAATGGTCAGTTGTTTTTGTTGTTGTTGTGGTGGTTTGTGGACCTGTTCTTGAGTTCCGCTTTGGCTCTTTTTTTTTTTGCGACTGCGCAGCATTATTATTAACAGAGCTATGTAAAATGCTTACAGTAAAGGCCAAACTAATAGTCATGCTTATGTTTCCCCCCTCCTTACAGATTAACAGTACACAGCAACAGTCTAGCAGCGTGGTCATACCTGCCGTTGCCGCCTCGAGCAGCAGCTGCAGCAGCAGCAGTAGCAGCAGCAGCCCCAACCTAGAACAGCAACAACAATTCAATATTGCTGCCACCACAGCAACAACAACAGCGGCAACAATGCCGGCTATGCCAAAGGAAAAAGCACCAACAGCCGTGTCCCTAAGTGAATCAAATTTCTCGGAATTGAAACTGAAAGAACTGTCTGTTGTTGTTGGAGCAATGGCTACCAAAGCGGCGGCTGCAGCTCGGCTGCAGCAACATAACACGTGCGGCTGTGGCGCTGCCTCGGCCACCCCGTTAACAGCAACAACAACAACAACCAATAACAGCACACCCACAGAGAACAACAACAACAGTCGTTTTGGCACTAGCAACAAGTATCTGACAAATGGTAAGCAAGCGAGACACCTTATCAACATGTTGCCTCGATTCTAATTCGGTTCTCCTTTTCTCACTTTAAAGGCCACACATCGCCTTTGGCGGCAGCTGTAGCCAGCAACAGTTCATCAGTAGCCACAACGCCGCAGTGCAGTAAAATGTGCTGTCGTCAGCAGTACCAGAATGGAATACGCCAACACCAGCAGCAACAACAACAACAACAGTCATCACATCAACAGCCACCCGCACAGCTGCAGCAACAACAACAGCAACAACTGCAACAGCCACCCCGAAGGTCACCCAATGACTTTATATTCGGCCGTTACATAGGCGAGGGCAGCTTTAGTATGGTTTATCTGGCCGTTGACATACACTCGCGCCGTGAATATGCAAGTAAGTTAACCAACACCAATTCACTTTCGCTCTCTTGGCCGCCCACAAAAGCAGCGGCAACATTTCTATGGCCTCTGCTTGGCGCCAGTGTCGAGAATGCGGTCGCCATATAGACGGACGGCGGCGGTAGTCACCTGCTAAAAGTGTACAAAAATAGCTACAAATCTAGCCAACAATACAAAATGCAAAAAAACAGCAAAGAAATCAAACCAGCTGATTTTAGCTTCTTTAGTTCTAAGTGTAAACTTTTGTGGGGTGAACAGGCCAAGTTAAATGACAGTGGACAGGCGACAAAGTTGTCCGAAACAAAAACAAAAAACAAATTATTACAAAAAAGTTTAAAATCTAAGAAAAATTTACAGAAAAACAGAAACTTATAAAAAGTTGTTTAATATAGAAACTTTAAAAAAATGTTGAAAAATTATTTTATAAAAAATATTCAAATATTCCAAAAAGTACCTTCAACTAAAGTACTGACAGAACCCTTTGACTCTAAATTTTAGCTCTATCAAACAATTACTTGACATCGGCCACTTTAACTTATTTAAATATTCAGAAATAAGGAAATACCAAAGTAAATATTCAGCATATTATTGACTTTTCTACTAAAACTTGAAGACTCATGACCAAATCAAGTTTCGGATCGAAAGCTTTGCCCATTAATCCTAAACCTTAGATTTCCGTACCCTAAAATCATTTATTAAGCTTGACTCCAAACCGCCAACCGGAGGTCCGAATACATTTTTAAGGTTTGCAGCCCCACTGAAATCAATTCTGAACTGAAGCTTCTAATGAATAAGCCTTAATTCATGATATTGAGGTGTTGTACTAAGGGGAAGTCCAATAGCATATAATACTTGAGTTTCCAACAAAGTTAAAGGCTTTATTTTGCTCTACGACTCAAAAGTAACGAAATAGCTAGAAAAAGCTTAACATAAATTAATAAATCTGGCAATTTTTAGCATTTCCATTTTCAAAATTGCTAGATCTAGCAATTAAAGTTAGAATGGCAACACTGCACACAACACCTCAAAGGACGCTGGTAGATCATACAGCTGTTTCATGAGAAACCACTCCCAATCATCAGCGATCATTTGCAAACCCCCGTTTGTGTGCAATTTTGCAAGCAAACTTTTGGTCATCGTCTTGGCATCGTCTCGTTAAGGCCATAGGGGCACACGCACACACACAAAAAGGTTCCTGTCCTTTTCTAAGCGGTCTCTTGAAATTTGCGCGCATACTGATTTGTAATTCTCAAACAGCTATGACATTGCAGGCATGGAGAGACGGCTGTTTGATGGTCAGAAGTGTGGGATTTATGAAAATCCCACTAGCAGATCAGTACCTCAGCTTTAGTTGCTTTTCAAGATCCACTCAAAATTTATGCAGCAGTTTCGAAACGATTTCTTTCACTCGCCATTTATCTAAAACATTTTAAGTTGCTTAATATCTTTGGCTACAAATTTCTCAAAATCTTTGTGTTTCTAAACTTTTCCCTCAAAACAGTTCCACATTAAACCAAGCAAATTTATGAAAACGCTTCGAAAAACTTTGTTAGGGTGCACAGTCCAAGTAAGCGGAGCTTGTTACCGGGCAGTCAGGCGACAAAGTTGTCAACATTCTTATCTTTGCAAAAAAAAAAGAACAAAATGGGAACAACAACTCAAGTATTTGGGAGGCGTCGTCGTCTACTGCTGCTGTTGCTGCGCTGCTGCTGTGATGATAACACAAAACAGCGGCGCCCGCCGACGGTCTCACGCAATTGACGCCAGTTTATTTTATTTTTCATTCGTTTGTTTATCGATTGAAACAAAAAGCCGCCTGACGTTAGTCTGCCTTGGTCCCCACCCCCTCTCCATGCTCCAGATCAGCTGTTATGATTGTGATAGGCGTCAACAAGCTGCTAGTTTCTACTTTTTCTCTAAAGCGCTTGGCAAATATAAAAATAACTTGTTTATTTGTATTTTAGCCAATTTGTTTGAACTTGATTTTGCAAAAACAAAATGCAAATCAATAAGCTTGGCTCAGCTGAAACATAAAACACGGCACGTGTCGAAAGGGAGCACAAAGGTGTTCTTTTTGCTTGCCTAGGCAGTTTCTCTCTCCCCTCTCTCTCTCTCTCTCTCTACTTGTTGATGACACGCAGGCAGAGTGCACTGTTAGCTCCAACTTGATAAACAATTTGCATTTACGTACAAAATTAGTTTGCACTTTTGACATTGAGTTTTGTTATTGCGGAACTACAATTTGTAAAGCAACAAAAAAAAAACAATTGAAGGCAAATATTGGCATATTGAAGGTCAACATATGGCCACCCACCAAGTTTGTAGTGATATTGTTGTTGTTGCCCAGGGAAAAACGAGCACAAACCGAATTTTACTCGTAAACATCATCATCATCTGTTTGTCTGGCAACAAATGTTGAGTAGCACTCGCAATCTCTTTAGTTTTTTGGTGCGTAAAAGTCGTCGCGCGTTTCTCTCTCTCTCTCTCTCTCGCACACACAAATTTGGTTGCCATTGCCTTAACAGCTATTTCATCATCTTTTGCAAAAACACAAAAAAAAAGGTATGTATCTTTGTTGTGTGTTTTTACCTGGAGACAGAAAGATTTTTCTTTAACCCACGTGCTGATCTCTTGTAGAGTAATCCTCTGCAGCTGTCTCTTATTTCTTGGAATTTCCCTGCTAGAGTAAACAGGGGAAAATTGAAGGAGAGGGAGGGGGAAGGGCCTAAGAAATTAGTTACACAAAATTTGTCAACTTTTAAGTTGAAAACATGTAAAATTTCAATTCGTTTCAACCAAATTAAATTTAACAATATAAATGCAGTCAAACAACAACTAATACCAAACATAACATTAAATAATGATAATTAAAAATGCCACAGAAAGGTCCCCCGAAGCGCTACACACGAAATGTACGCGTGAGAATAATAAAAATAAAATACACTGCGCACAGGCGACAACATTGTCCACCTTGATTTTGCGTATGTGTCTACAGTTGGTCAGGTTGAGTTTGCTTGTGACAATTTTGTGGGTGGTTGAAGCTTTTTATGCTACGTTTTTGTGATTTATTGAAATGAATGCAAAAAAAGAGTCTCACACAGACACAACGAAACGAAAGCGAGAGCGCGCGCGCTTTGGGAACTTGTTTTTGACCGATCCCCACTCTCCCTACCTCCCCCTCTCTAAAAGAAATTCTAAACTGGTTGTTGAACTGAAGGAACTTTGAGCATTGAAACAGTTTCAGCGGTTTCCTTTTTTTTTGTTTTACTGTTATTCAAGTTTATGGACTAAAAATAATCAATTTTTATAAACCCACACAATCTACAAAAACAATTTCCACACACATACATGATTATTTTGCGTTTTTTTTTTATCAAGATCAAAACAAAACGACGTTCTCTAGCCTAGCCAACCAAACAACTAGAAAAATTGAAATAGAAATCAGGGGGCGATAAGTCGTCCACAACAAAATAAACACAAAAGAGGAAAAACAAAATACAGCAATTAAAAGATTAACAAAAAACGAGAAAGCGAAAACTTTTTTATGCGTTTTAAATTTCCCATGCGTAAAAATAAAATTGACCTTCAAAATTAAAATTGATTTTTTAGTAGTTTTTTTTTTTTGCGCCTTGATTAAACATCACGATTAACGGGCATGATGCAGTCTCTCTATTTGAGTTTAATGGCCTAAGAGAGCGCGCGCTGATAAGCACAGCCTTGAACTTGGCTGCAGCAGCATGTGCAAATGCTTAAATATTTGCCCAAAGCTCTCACAAACGATCGTAGAAAAAATTTCCGCTGACTTTTGCATTGAAATACAATTTATTTTGTAAACAAGAAGTGCAGCAGCAGCAACAGCAACTTGTTGGAATGCAGTTGAACAAGTTTTGAGAGGAGAGCAGCATAAATTCTATAAATAAATTGAAAAAGAAGAGGAGGACAATGACCAAAAATGAGCAAAATAGAAAAACAACTGTACACACAAAGTGATGCTGATAGAGAGAGAGTGAGGCAAAGCCTAAAGAGAGACTTGAGCCTCGGCAAGGCCGTTACAAATGGAACTGAAATATAATAATTTAGGAGGAGGTTGTGTGCCGCCAAATTGTTGTTGGCGCCTGGCCATGACGTAACTCTGTCTCTGTGTTTCATTTATATGTGACTTCAGGGAGCACACTGACACACACACACACACAGGTAAACAAAATTGGAGCCTGCAATTGTTGTTGTAGCAAAAGTTTATTGCCCTTTTGGGTGGAAGGGAACACATATTGCACACGCAAAAGAATTTCGAAATTGTAACTGTTAAACCAAGTAAGAGATGGGCACAAAGTCAAATAAGCAACGGGACTGGGCTGTCTCTCTGTTGTGGGCGTTGCGTGAACGACTTTGAAATACCCTTTACTACGGCATAAAAGTGAGTCGTCCTTGGCACGTGCAGTCAGTTTACAGCTGCCTCCTCCCCCTTTACGAACAGCTGCAGCCATAAAAACTCGCCAAGTGAAAAAAGGATGAGTTGAATGACCCAATTTTTTGGTGTCCAAATATTATGTTACTCTCTCTCCGCTAGCCGGAGGAGTTTAATACCCTCCAGCCAATTGGCCCAGCTGCGACTGCGCAAGAGCGAGAGCAGCAGCTGTCCAAAAATAAATGTGTAATTAAAAATAACACATTGAGTTTTTGAGTAGCTAAAGGTAAATGAAAAGAAAACATAAACCCCGAAAAACTGACAGAAAAAAAATGAAGACGAAACGAGTTCGAGGTTCAGTGGCCCAGGCAGAACTCACACACACACACACACCGAGAAAGAGAAAGAGAGGGAGAGAACATTTTTTGAAAAGTGAAATTTTGTCTTTTGCTTACATCTTCATATACTTAAGGTATACACTTGAAAAAATTCAAGCATACAAACCGATTTGTAATAACCCAGCAAACATTTTCGTTACTTCTGGGAGATGGAATAAAGTCTCTTCTGAGCGATAAAAAAGTGATGAGAAAAATAAAAACTTTTGAGATAAAAATACGTGGTCTATCAGCTAGAACTAGCGGTTCGGGAACCATTTTATCTCGTTTCGGTTCAGAATCAGTTTCCCTGCAAAAAATAACTAAGAACACCGACTAATTTCCCCCGTCTTTTCTTTTCCTTCCAGTCAAAGTCTGCGAAAAGAGTCTTATCCTGCGCGAACGTAAACAGGACTATATCAAGCGTGAACGCGAAGTCATGCACATGATGACCAATGTTCCTGGCTTTGTCAATCTCTCCTGCACGTTCCAAGATCAACGTTCGCTCTACTTTGTCATGACCTATGCCCGCAAGGGCGATCTGCTGCCCTATATCAATCGCGTGGGCAGCTTTGATGCGGCCTGTACGCGGCATTATGCCGCCGAATTGCTGTTGGCCTGCGAGCATATGCACCGTCGCAATGTCGTGCATCGGGATCTGAAGCCGGAGAATATACTGCTGGATGAGGATATGCATACACTGATAGCGGACTTTGGTTCCGCCAAGGTGATGACACCACGGGAACGTGCCTATGCCTCGGAGCATTGTGCTGCCGCGAATGGACGGAGCAGCAGCAGCAGCAGATGCATTCTGGACGACGATGACGAGGATGAGGATGATAGTGATAACAAATTGAACTATGATGATGAGTATTATGACAAAGACTCGGAGCTGGATGACGATGATGAGGAGGATGAGGAGGAGGGTCAGCACACAGCCGATGAGGTGGACTCACCGCGTCACAGTCAGCGCCAGCAGCAGCGGCAACGCCAGCGGCATCACTACCATCGCCGTCGCAAGGGCAGCTTTGTGGGCACCGCACAGTATGTCTCACCCGAGGTACTACAGAATGGCCCCATCACTCCCGCCGCTGATCTGTGGGCCTTGGGCTGCATTATCTACCAAATGATCTCCGGCCTGCCGCCCTTCCGTGGCAGCAATGATTATGTCATCTTCAAGGAGATACTCGGCTGTGCCGTCGACTTCCCCCAGGGTTTCGACGAGGATGCTGAGGATTTGGTGCGCAAGCTCTTAAAAATCGAACCCCGCGAACGTCTGGGTGCCCAGGATGAGTTTGGCTACTATGAGAGCATACGTGCCCATCCCTTCTTCAGTGGCATCAATTGGCAAACTCTGCGCCAACAGACCCCGCCACCCATTTATCCCTATCTGCCGGGCGTCAGCCAGGATGAGGATTTCCGTTCGAGTTACAGTGTTCCTGGGGACTTAGAGCCCGGTTTGGATGAGCGTCAGATAACACGACTGCTAAGCGCTGAGCTAGGCGTGGGCCACAGTGTGGCCATGCCAGCCAAACGATCAACAGCTAAGAGTAAGTACACCGGCAAGCTGGATAGCTGAAACAGTTTATCATTTAGTTTCTTTTGGTTTTGTTTAGACTCCTTTGACCTGAGCGATGCTGAGAAGCTGCAACGTCTGGAGGCCCAAAAGACTGACAAATGGCATGTATTTGCCGATGGCGAGGTTATACTCAAAAAGGGATTCGTCAATAAGCGCAAGGGTTTGTTTGCCCGCAAGCGTATGCTGCTGCTAACGACAGGACCCCGTCTCATCTATATTGATCCCGTGCAAATGATCAAAAAGGGTGAAATACCCTGGAGTCCTGAGTTGAGAGCCGAAGTCAAGAATTTCAAAATCTTCTTTGTGCATACGGTAAGTTTTTTTTAGAAAAGAAAAGGAAGCAGATCTGTTAAAGCGTGTCCGTAGTTTCTATGTTTGCATTAGGACTAGTGCCTAGGTGACCAGAGCCAGCTTTTAACCGCGTAGTTAGAAAAATGTAAAAATGAAGAAAGTATTTCTGAAGCAACAACAATCCCACCCAACATTTGTCAGACAAAAATCATCTTAATGAGTCTTTTTCGAGTCCTTTTGATGATTAAAAAGAGATTATTGCCTAACGGTTAACAAAAGACTCTAAAATGACTTATGAAAATGCACAAAATGTAATTTATTGAAATATGAATCGAAAGAGACTCGCAAAATGAGTCGAAAATGCGTTAAAACTGATCAGAAGAACGGGTTAAAAACAACTCTTCAAGAAGAATCTCTGCTAGGGTAACATTTTCACCAACATTAGTATACACCCAACATTTGGAAGTTTTTTTTAACAAAAATCATCTTGATGAGTCTTTTTTGAGACCTTTTGATGATTAGAAAGAGATAACTATCATTTGCGATTATAAGGTGACTTGTGCATATGCTCAAAATGCGACTTTTTAAAATAGACTCGAAAAAAAACTCGCAAATGACTCGAAACTGATCAGAAAAACGGTTTAAAAACGACTCTTCAAGACCTAGCAAGCAAAAGAGCATAGCTTAAGAGCTTTTTTAGAGCAGTGGTGCCCAAACTCTTACAATCAAACATTGCGTTTGTGTCCGTAGCAGCGAAACACGAAGTAAATGTCAAAACAACCCAGCGGCGCACAGCCAAAAGAAGCGACTCCACATCATGCATTACAAAAGCTCAAAAGTATAGAACACTTTCGCTATACTTTGTGTACTGAGTTGTGATATGAAGTTTGCCATGACTTCAAAGCTTTGTGCGTCGTGCGCTGCCTTCGGTTTTTGTGTTTCCTTTTGAAAGAGCATACAAATATAAATGCGCATGTGTGCAGCTGACATACACATATGTTGTCAGGAATTCGTTTATTTTCTTCATATTTTTAGTCACTTAATGTTTGACGTGTGCGGACATACATCTGGCAGCAGGAACTAAAATTAATTTAATTATAAGTATTCCTATAAATCCAAATTTCAAATATAGTTAAATCAGTTTTTATATTAGTTCATTCATTACAACTCTATAAACTATCATTTACGTTTGATTAAGGAGCTGTATATCAAAAGCATTACCAACCTATATACCTACTACTCAACAGTACATTGGGTCGTAAAGCATCTGCATTACAACAGCGGATACAATTTAGTGGCCGGTCCATCCATACCGTCGATTACAATTCTTAGATTAGTATATGCAGTTGTAATAGAGCTCCGAAAAGCTTTCGGCTATCGCCCACTTTTTCGAGGTTTCGAAAGCAGGCAGTCCACAAAGCGGCCATGCTAATGTAAAAGTAATCTGGGTTGTAATCGATTCAGTCTGGCCCCCAGCCTGCGAAGTGTTAAGGAGGTGCTCGATTCCGTAATGTGAATTTGCGCCGCTGGGAACAAGCAAACGAACAAATGCCTCGTGAGAGAACAAAAAGCCGAAAGCACGCGTCGTGAGAGAACACACGTATTCTCTCTCTCTTTGCGTGTCTGCGGCGACGCCGGCAGAATTAGAGCTTCTATCCCATATGATAGGCTTTCTTTGACAACTTTTAGGGCAGCCGAGCCACTACTGACATTTAATTTGTATTAGGGTTTTCGGAGCACATTCTGTGCTCTCCAAAGGGCTAATAAAAAGCACTTATGTTTGAGCATTTTCGCAGTTGAAGTAAGCAGGTAATAGAAAATTTTGTTTTGGTTGGATGTTTTGTATCCAGTGCCTAGAAAAGTATCATTTATGATCAGAACACCAGCGCATTTATGACTATTTTAATCAAACCAAAGACTCAAATGTGATCGAAAATTGCATAAAATGTTTGCCGGGAATGCTGAAGACAATATTTGTTGCAAGAGGGCTTAGTAGAGAAATAAAAGAGAGAAAGCATACCAAGTTCTTGTTGCAATTGTGCTATGCATGAGTCTTATACCCAGGCATACGAACACATTCGACAATTGCTAGCCGAAGTCACGCATCACTGAGTGTCAGAGAGAGAGAGAGCCGCAATTTTCGCTCTCTCTTCTAGGAGAACACTGCTCTAAGCGCGCAGCAATATCTATGCGTAAGACAACAACGAAAGCAGGCCGCGCGCATAGGTTGTGGGTACCTTAGGACTAGAAAAACTCCGTTTAATTTTCATAGAAGTTGACTTAAGTATACCCTAACAGGGCCAAATCCAGCTTCCACCCGGAAAAATGCCAGTCAGTTTGTTGAACTGTGGCGACAATAGAGTGACGTCATACGCACACGCCCACCAAAGCGAACAATTGCCCGGCCACTTTATGACCGCGGCACGTGTTTACGAGCCAAAATGAAAACAAATTAAATGCGACATTGAAAACTGCACACGCTACACAGATAAAAACACAGTTTTAGTCTTTTTTTTAATGGATTCCGCATCTCATCATTCTCCCTCTCCCCTCTCTCTTACAGCCCAATCGCACTTACTATCTGGATGATCCCGAGGGCTATGCCATCAATTGGTCCGAAGCCATTGAGAATATGAGCAAATTAAGCTATGGCGACTCAACACTCTCGTCGGCAGCCACCAGCAATGGTTCCACTAGTGGCAGCAGTAACAACCTGGTGGTGGTGATGCCACCGCCACATCATCACAACAACTCATCGAATTCCTCTGTCTCATCAAATAGTTCACCCACTGCCAGACGCAGTTCACCAACGGCGGCGGGGACAAAAACGGCCTCCAATTAAAATAATGCATAATTTAGTTGAAATTTAGTGAAAAATTAAAACAAAACAAAAAAATCAAGTCTAGTGCTAATTAGAATTTTGTGTTTAGAAACGGTGTTCTTGGCCGCCGAGTGTGTTGTGTACACATAGTTTATAGTTTATATTTTCTAGAGTGTAGTTAGTCACAATTTAAATGAATTATTACTACTAGCTAAAGTAAACAGAATAGCGCACCCGGCGGCCAAGGAGCGTGGTAGTAAAATGTAAAAAAAACTATTTGGGAGTGTGTTTGTCATGTCAAGCAGAATTAAGTGTAAAAACCAATTGTAAACAGTTTAACATATATAATATATATACCTATCTTTATAATGTATTGTACATTTAGCTATATGCGCACGCCTAAAAACTACAAGATTTTCTTTGAGTTTGAGCTAACCAAAAGGCTCTTTGTTTGTTTTGTGTTTTGGTTTTTCTTTTTGTTTAATTTAATTTGTAATGCTTTTTTGCCCTATAAAGAAACGTATAAGACTTGAGCAACACTCTATTTAAAAACAAAACAACAAAAAACATAAAAAAAAATGCCTAAAAATATTTACACAATGAGAGAAAAGCGAAAAACAAAAAGGAAAATTTAGTTGAAATTACATTTGGCTTTGGTTTTTGTGCTTTTGCGGTACAAGAGCTTTTCTAAAGATTACAAAATGTTTCATTTTTTGCATGGTTTATTTGTCTGTGTGGCATTTTTTATAGTTTTTTTGATAGACATATATCTATATCTATATATATATATATCGGCATAGGAAGCAGATAGCTTGAAAAGTTAAAAAAAAAACAGGTATAAAATTGAATTTTAACTAAATTTAAAACAAAAAAAATCAATGATTAGTTCAATTGTCAAAAGCCTAGGCGGCTAACACCCTCCCCCACCCCCATTAACCCTACTCTGGGTGAGCAAAAAACTTGCCTCACCCTTTCCCCCTTCCCCTCCCCCCTGTCTTTATTTCGTAGAGCTTAAGTGTGAAAAAAATGAAAGAAAGCAAAAAATACAGTTTTTGTACATACATATCGCGTCCGCATTCGGTGGGCGTGGCCGTAGTAGCAATGAATTCTATATAAATATAAATTATATAATTTTTCTAGTTTCTAAGTAAATTATTTTTGCTAATTTTAAGTAAATTAAATTTAAAGCAAAAACACACACACACACACATACACTTACATAAGTATACCAATTAATTAAATTAAACCCAAAATTTATAAAATATATATACATATATATATATACATTGTATAATTTATTGAAAAAAAAAACCAACCCGCAGCAAACTAATAGTGAGAGCGAAAATGTAAAGTAAATATTTAAACAAATTATATTATCTATATTATACCAGAAACATAATATATATACATACAATATATATATATATACATACATAATATACTACAATCTATGCGTAAAGTATAAAATTGGTCAAAAAGCAAAAAAACGTATCATTAAAAATTAAAAAAAAAAAAAAACAAACAACAACTACAACAAGAGAAAAAATACACATTTTCAAAAACAAACAAAAATTTCAAACAAATTTGTTTTCATTTCAATTTTGGTTTCTGAAGAATTGGCCACCAATTGGAAATTGGTTATTGGTTAGTACCATTCACCACTTACTCCCCCCACTCTGAAGAATGAATATGAACTTACCCAATAGGTTTCGAATAACAAGTGTAAAATACATTTACATATACAAATTTTAATTTAATAATAATTTTTTTTTTGTGCTGCAGTACCTAAAAAATATGAGGGATAGTAAATATCAATCACGTGGACATTTCTAATTGGAAATTTTCTGATAAATAGAAGTGGAAATCAATTTTACCTTCTGCGCCTGTCAGTAAAAGAGCTTCGTAAAGCGCTCCTAACTTTTCGAAAAGGTAGGAACACCTAAAGATTTAAAGGTTCTTTTTTTTTTCGAAAAAAGCTAGAGCTAAAAATTGAAAAAAAGTTGTAATATTTTAAAGAATTTTTGGTTTGGGTAAAATGAATGTTTCGGAAGTTCTATTTCGGTTTTTTAATTTTTTTGTTTACGGTACCCTGTTTTTTTCGGTATACCGGTACGTAACGGTATAAGTAAAATTTTTTAAATATTGTAAAAAGCAAATTCTGAGATAAGTCCAAATCATTTTATTTATTTTTATTATTAAGTTTGTGCAAAAGTATGTAACAGGCAGAAGGAAGCATCTCCGACCCTATAATGAATATTTGTTCTTGATCAGCATCAACAGCCGAGTCGATTTAGCCATGTCCATCTATCCGTCTGTCTGTCTGTCCGTATGAACAAACAGATCTTAGATATGGTAAGAGATAGAGGTTTGACATGTATGGGACATATGCTTCTTAGTCTTGCAGGCAGATCAAGTTTATTTTCAATTTTTGCCAAATTGAAAAAAATGTCTTATTTACCACAGTTTTATAGATTGAAGTTTCGTTCCTTCTGGACATATTTAGTACGCAGGATTATTTATCGATCCGCCAAAGGAATGGTAAGGATCGGATGAACGGTTGTCGAGTTATAAGAATAGTTATAAGAATAGCAGCACTTCACAGGTACAAAGTATGTTATAGTCGGGCTTGACCAACTTTCTTTCTTGTTAATAAAAAGAAACAATATTCAACATAAGAATTTCAGTCGTTTGACATTTAAAGTAAAATTATAATCGATTTTCACATTTCGTATTATTTTCCAGGAAGTACATACGAAGGCCGTCCCAGAAATGGCCGACCTAGCACAGTAGTGTTGGAAAATGATCACAAAAAATATTAAAAAGAGGAAGTACCGACTATTAAAAGCTTAAGTTTGAGGTTTGGTGCCTTTACCTTGCACCTTGCACGCTTGTTATTGATTTAAAAACGTGGACAAAATACTTTCATATAAAAGGTCTTAGTCCCTCGTTTGCAACAATAAAATATTGGGTGGCTGAGTTTAAGCGAGGTCGTTTGAGCTGCGAAGATGAATATCGTAATGGGCGTCCAAATGAGGTGACCACTTCAGAAATGGTGGCCAAAATTCAAAATTGTGTATTGAGTGACCGGCGATTGAAAGTTCGTGACATAGCTGAATGTGTAGGCATTTCAAAAAGGGCTGTACATCGCACATTGACCGAAAAATTGGACATGAAAAAGTTATGCGTAAGATGGGTGCCGAAAAAATGGCTCGGAGGAAAAAGATTTGGCAACTATGAAGAGGTGGAGTCCAAGGTTAATGCCTATTTTGAAGAGCTTCACAGTTCTTATTATAAAAAAGGTATCGAAGCTATTGAACATCGCTGGGAAAAGTGTATCGACTTAAAAAGATCCTATGTTGAAAAAAAAAAAAATGATAAATTTGTGTGTTTTAGTAGTTAGGTCCGCTATTTCTGGGACGGCCCTCGTACTCTGTGCATGTGAAGTGCTGCCCATCACCGTTGCGACCGGTGCTGCCCATAATTGTTTGTTTTCCTTATAACTCAAATATCGTTCATCTGATCTTTAAAATTCCTTGGGCGCTTCGATAACGAATCCCGAATACTAAATATATCTAGAAAGTTTGAACCTTCTATCTAAAAAACAGTGGGAGATATGAGGCTTTTCCAATTTGAGGGGGCGGGAGGGGGCGTGGCAAAAATTGAAAATAAACTTGATCTGCCAGCAAGTATAAGAAACATATGTTCCATACATGTCAAACCTCTATCTCCTACCATCTCTGAGATCTGTTTGTTCATACGGACAGACAGACGACACTTTTGCACAGTCTTAATATACTCTGTGTACCTCTGGTACAGATTATAAAAACTCGAATTCGTTTGAGCAGCTGAAACCAATTGCTCAATGCCAAGTGAGTTCAATTCGAGAGAAAATTACGACGAGATCTAGTAAACACAGATTGTCTTGTTACTTGAAACATCGTTTACACGAAAATCGAGTCGAAACCCGGAACAGACCTGCTTATTTCAATTATTTTTTGGCCATTGTAAATCGCAGCAGATAAGAATGCTCTAAGTTTTAAGCAATCGTTTATTAGCAAGAGCTGACCTTAACACCTAAAGTACCTAATAATATGTTAATTCAAGATTTTTTTGAACTAATGACACAAAAATTTTCAGCTTAGAACGTTTTTCGAAAATGGTTAATGCCTAAAAAACACCAAAATTTATTTTTGTGGTATGCCAAGTTTATAAATTAAAATTATTGAGGAAAACGTTTATTTTATATTCGGTGTACAACTAATTAATTTTAATTTCAGGCTGCAAACCGTCTTTGAACAGAACCGATTTGAACAGAACCGATTGAAATGCAATACGAACGAGAAAATTAAGGAACCGAAACCTGTTCCGAACCCTTTTCTGGTTCGATTCGGCAAAATAAGGGGCTTGCTTAAGTCATTCGATAATTCCGATTAGCGAAAACCGATCTACGAATGCTAATGAGTCTCTGCTGAATGACAGGCAGGCAGGCTTAAGGTTATTTAAATTTTCTCCTTCAAAATGAAAACTTCAATAAGGATGCTTAAGTTTATTAAAAATGTACAAATTACACAAGGCAACAAAATAAGACTTTTTAGTATATTGAAGGATCGGTAGCGATTTTTGCATGCTAAACATGAAACTGTTTTCGAAATTGCTCTATCACGTATAGATTTTTAGTAAATTGAGTTCAAAGTGGCTTTAAATGCCTATTTTGACACTTTTTAGGCATGATTTGTGGGGATCCTATACTATTATTTTAACTCTCTTTTATATTTTTTTAGAGTCTTACTTTTAAGGTCTAAAATAATAGATCCCAAGAATTTCTGCGATTGTTTTAAGTGAAGATATAGCATTTTGAATACATGTGCTTGTATCTTATAAAACGGCTACTGCCCAAAAACATGCTACGCAAAATCAGTATATTTGGCAAGTCATTTGTATTGAATTCCTATGAAAACTTTTATCAACACCCATGGCATACCTATAGGCGGTTCAGAATATGGTTATTTGAAGAGCATGTTCTCAAAATGGTTTATCTATGCTTAAAAAAATATAAGAAAGATTTGGGATAATTTGTTTTAAAGCAGAAATGCAACTTTACGAAAATATTCAAGATATTTAAGACAATAGTATAGGTTTCCCATAAAACGTCCCTAAAAACGGTCAAAATAGGCAATTAATGTAACTTTAAGCTCAAATTACGAAAAATCCCACGTGGAAACCCCAAAAAAAAACCCCCCCAAAAAAAAAACCCCCCAACCAAAACGGGCCCAAATGACGGGCCCCCCAAAAAAATTAAAAAATAAGAACAAGGGTTCATGTTTTTTTTTTTTTTTTTTTTTTGAAAAAACAAAAAAAAACCCAAACACCAACACCCTTTTTTTGGGGGGGAAATGGTTCAAACCACCAACCCCGCTCCCCCCCAAAAAAATAAAAATACAACAAAAACCAGAAGAAAAAACTCAAAACCAAACAGGAGAACAAAAAGAAGAAGTAGCTTACTACCCAAAAATACTACAATTTCGATTAAGCCCAATAAAATAGAAGACAAAGGCAATTTCGTTTAGCAAACAGAACTGTAATATTTGACTTGAAGACTATATGTATGAACTGTAACCGTTGGAACTACCCAAGAGTGAGACCTATCAATTGGTGTGCTAGGGACCCAGTTAAGCATTAGCTTTGCAACGAAAGACTCTTAAAATTTTCATCTTAGTGATTCTGAAATGAAGGAAATGAAGAAAACTACAACCTATTGGGTCTCTAGCTTCCATCAATTGTACATTTGGCCTCACTCTGGTGCAATTATTTTTTTTTTGTCATACTGTGTAATAATGTATATCAATCTATTATTTCGTAGCTTTTTGGTAACTTTTGTAATGCGAAAATGAAGATTTAGAAAATCCGAAAATATATATAAAACTGATGATCTATCAAATAGAAAAAGTGCCTAGTGAACCAGTTAGAAGTTTAGATTTGATAATTACATACATACATGCAGACATAATCGCCACAGCCCCGAGTATACGATTTCAATTTAAATTTCCATTTTAAAATCAATTTGTATGTATGTGGAATTTGGAAATCAAGGAATTCCTTTCGTGTTCAATATTTGTTTCATTATTTACAACAAATTAGCCACATATATAGCCAATAACATTATACTCCAATTCAAAAAAAAAAAAAAACAACAATTGTATATTGATAAATTCGAGAGGGCGTTTATCGATCGATCGTTTTATCCAAGTTCAATCTCTAGGGGTGCTAGACTGAGTTAAGTAAGTGAGGAAGAGCCTAATTGTAAACTCTAAACGTAAACGTAATTCAATTACCTTGCAAAAGTATCAAATACACTAACTAAATTTGCATCTTAATGTACATACATACATTTACCCGTATATAGTAAATAGGTCCGCCCCCCTTCCCTCCCTCCCTATCCAGTACTTACATTACCTAAACTAAACGGAAAATTCGAAATGAAATACATATATATACACCCCATACATACAAATATATACGACTATATACATACATATATATTTATATAGATTTTAAGCAGAAAATGGCATACACTCACGCGTACATATATATATATACACCTACCCCATATGAATCGAAGATGATGATGTGTAAGCCATTGAACAATGATGACAAATTCCGACTGCAACGTTGTATTTTTCTGCACAACCATTAACTAAACATGTTCGTTACAACATTTAAAATTCCTTAAAAACATATGTCAAAGATTTCCAAAAAAAAAAAAAAATGAAAAGAAAATGCGGCACAGTTTGTTAATTGAAAAATTACAGTTGAGATTTGTAAAGAAACGAAAAAGTGTTGATTGAAATAAATGAGTAACGAAAAAGCGACAGAAAGAGAGAAACCAAAGTGTTGCATTTGAATTTTGTTGTGGCGGTTACTAAAGTGACAGAGCGCTTAGCTTTCTGTCAGGCTGACAGCAGTTAGTTTTTACTACTGTTAGTTAAGGGATTTAAACTAACAGAGCTCTGTTAAACTAACAGAGCTTAACATTTAACAGAGCTCTGTTAAATGTTTTTTAGAAAATAATTTAAAATTTTACAGCGAGGTTTCCACTGGAAATCGGTTGTTTTCTGATTCTTGAGAATATTTCAAAAGTAGATTTTGGACTTCCCTGTCAAACAAAAATGCTATGCTGGATTTATTGGCTGAACTTTTGCACAAACTTGTTAGTTATAACGAAGAAACCAACTACGAGTTCAAGAGATCTTCCATCGTATTAAACCGAGAATTTTTAAGAGTATTTTTTTTTTGTTTTATCTGGAAATTTATTTTGTCACGGGCTTCCACGCTTTTTCCACCTTTATCGGATGCCAATCGGAAGTGGTACACATTTCTTGAAACTGAACTTCTGCCCAACATTCTTCCGTTCTAATAAAATCCTCTTAGCAAATCGCGAAACGTCATATTTTTTGAAGATATTGCCTTTCCGCGCTTCTTAATATGTTTGAGAAAGCTTATATGAGCTTTTGGTGTCTGGATCTATGCCTACCATTGAAATAACATCCGATGCACTCAGCTTTTCGCTTTTGTATAGGCTAGTTAACACGTGTTGCTCTCATAAGCCCATTGCAAGTGTTGTGTTCGACGAGATTCGAAACTTTACATTGACGATTGGGATGGCAATGAACAATGTCCTATTCTTTCGTTCTGCACCCAGCTTCCTGTCTGGGCGTAGAACAACCAAATGTTCGTTCAACTAAGCTGCGTTGTTGCACTCAAATCACTTCTTATCCCGATTGCATATTCTTCACTTTACAGAGAGTCTTTTGCTGAAAATGTTGAGTTCCTCGATAACGCAATTGTAATCCTGCTTAGTATAGTTTGATTTTATAATAAGATTGGAAAATATGAACTCGGATATGCCATACTAAAACAAGAAATAAAGTCGGTCAAGCCCGACTATAACATACTCTGTACCTGTGAAGTGCTGCCCATCACCGTTGCGACTGGTGCTACCCATAATTGTTTGTTTTCATTATAAGTCGACAACCGTTCATCCGATCTCTACCATTCCTTTAGCGGATCGATTATTAATCCCAATAACTAAATGTGTTCAGAAGGAACGAACCTTCTATCTATAAAACTGTGGGAGAATTGACGTTTTTTCCAATTTGCGGGGGCGGGAGGGGGCGTGGCAAAGATTAAAAATTGACTTGATCTGCCTGCAAGTATAAGAAGCATAAGTCCAATACATGTCAAACCTCTATCTCTTACCATCTCTGAGATCTGTGCGTTCATACGGACAGACGGACATGGCTTTTGCACAAACTTATTATACCCTATGTACCTTTGTATAAACAGTGCATGTCAGCAGGCAGACTTGATTCCTAAAAAAGCCACATTGGGAGAATGGGCAGCTCAGGGCAGCTAATGTTGGATAATTTACAAAGAAAATTAACAATAATTTTACACAAGTATAACAATTTTCCTTTTTTATAACAATTTCAAGGCTGTCGGTGAGGAGCTGGTAAGGTGCATGCACCAACTCCTATGCAGAGTATGGTCTAAAGAAAGCATGCCCGAAGATTGTATCCTAAGTGTACCCTGCGGTTTGCGCCAATTACCGCGGGATCAGTCTCCTTCCCATCGCATATAAGGTTCTATCAAGCATCCTATGTGAACGTCTAAAGCCGAGAATAAGTGAACTGATTGAACCTTATCAGTGTGGCTTTAGACCTAGCAAATCCACTACGGACCAGATATTCACATTGCGACAAATCCTGGAGAAGACCCAAGAGAGAAATATCGACACCCACCACCTTTTTGTTGACTACAAAGCCGCCTTTGACACGCCGATAAGGTCAAAGTTCCTTGAAGCCCTGTCTACCTTTGGTATTACAGCAAAGTACGTTCGATTTTGCATGATGACTTTGAGAAGCACACAAAGCTCCGTCAAAATTGGTAAAGACCGCTCCGAGCCTTTTTTTAAAAAAATGATATATTTAAAGCAAAGTTGCCGATTTACACCTAATAGCGGCAAAGTTTACCAACGGATTAAAATGTGATTTATGTATGATTAATAGCGCATTCAATTCTCTGTCAAGTGATTCTGACCATTTTAAAATCCGCAAGCCAAAATTGAAGTTATACACATTTTTATAGAGGTACCTAGGTACTATTGGACTTGATTTTTGGAATCAGCGGAAGGTTTTACATATGAAATGACTGCCAAATGACCGGGATACAAAATGCCTTAACTAGTGTTATTTAAGAGGTTCGGTTCACAGTAAATAAAAATTCGGAATTCCGGTTTCAAACCTGTTCAAACTTGCTTTGAAACCGGGTGAATACATTTTTATCTAAGGCCTATATTATTTATATCCAATTGCTCTTTTGCGCAAATAGATAGATCCTTAAACAGTTGAATACAGTTTTTACCCAAATGATAGTCATCTGCAAATCGAATGACTATTGAAATAACCTTGGCCCACCCCTTTTCCCGACTTTTATAGCATTGTTTGATAAAAAAAAATATTTGAAAAGCCTAGTTATTTATTGTAGTTAATTTTATTTAAAATCGGAATTTCAATTTAGAAGATCTAATAAGATCTACAACGCACCCAAGTTAAGTGGAGAATCCTTATTTTGCGATTCCCAAAAAGAAACCTTCCCCGCAGCGACCATCCTGAGCTTAAATTTAAGTTAAACCAATTCCCAAGATTTGGGGCTCAATTCAGACAATCAGGATGTCTCTGTCAAGTTTGTACCAGTCAGCAACAAGATGTTTCCCTTAGCTACCATTTCCAGATGTATGCTTCACATTGCGATAAAGGTCAGGTTCTTATTTTCCTACTGGCTGTTGTTTATGATGTCTGTAAGTAAATAAATATGTAATTTATGTTAGCATGTTTATTTTTTTATTAAAAAATTAAATTTTATACAAAATTTGTAAAGTCAGATGGTGATGCATGTTGTATAAGATTTCAACATAATTTTTCGGGATTGGTATGAAATGTCATCATTTGGTGGCTAAATACGTAAAAGTCTTGTTTTGCAAACTTACCTTCCACTTTGCCATATATCTGCGCCCCAAAATGTTGGCATTTATTCTTGGCTAAGAAGAGTTAGGTATCATGACCAGAAAACCAAATGCAGAGTTTAATTCCTGGAAAATAGATGAAAATATATTGAAATGGCGAGTTTTTTAAGAAATAAATTTAAAGAATATATGTAAAATCAGATGGTGATGCATGTAGAAATAGATTTCAACATAATTTCTCTGAATTGGTATGAAGATGTCATCATTTGGTTACGGAATAAGGAAGACAGTCGCGTTTAAGAAACTTACCCTTCACTTGGGATCCAGCAACCAAGTATGCAAGTCCTACTAGTGGGCTTAGCTGGATTTCTAGCACCCGAAGACTAATCCAGTTTAGCATTTCACTGCAAAATACAAAAATAAATTAATATGGTTAACAATTTCCATCAACTTATTTAAGAGAAGCAATCTTAGTGGCCACTCAATCAGATGGTGATGCATGTTTTAAAAGATTTCAACATTATATTCTCTGCTTTTGGGTATGAAGTTATCATCATTTGAGTGAACAGACGTAAAACCGCTTCAGACTGGAGTAAGAGCTAACCTCAAAATTTCCATCAACAAGTTGGCTTTGAGTAGCACATTTGGCCATCAATCTCCTTACGGGAAGAACCATTAGTGTAGCTGCAATATAAATAAAAAAATATTTATTAATTATCCAATGATTTCTTAGGTTTAAATGATTCTAGTTTTTGATCAGATGGTGATGCATGTTAAAGAGATTTTTCAACATTATTTCTCTGCTTTGAGTATGTAGATATCATCAAGGAATATTATGGAATATGTTATTAAAGGACATTAACTTACCCAATTCATTTTTTAACAGGCGTGTTTCACTCTCCACTTTCATCAAGGGACCACGTGGGCTCTCACTCCCCCTCTCAGTTTATATTTTTTCCAACATGTAGTTTCAATTTGGCCTTGGCCACAAAACTGTTGGGCGCAAGTTTCTATAGCCATTTTATATATATGTATAATTTATAAAGAAATAATATATATATTTTTGTTAAATAGTCGGCGATTGAAAGCGCACACGATGTGAACCAACTAAACTCAAAAGGAAAAAGAAATAAGAAGGTTGCCATGTAGCTGTAATTAGAGATGGAACTTATGGAATTCATTTTGCGTCACGTTAAGAAAAAGTGACTGCGACTACATTACTGTGATCACTTATTCACAAATTTTTGAAAAGTTGGTAAACTTTGTAATGATGTTTATCAGGTCTGTTCCGAATTACAAAAACAAGTGGATTTGTTGCAGATCGTGTTGATTGCTGTTCCGGATTCCGCAAATCGACAAGAATTGTCGTTTTCAAAAGTTGAGCGGAATTAATTAAATTTTCCATTCAATGTAGAGTTCGCAACTTCTTATTTTTTTTTGCTGCGGTTCGGCTGGACAAAAAATTGTTTGCTCCGGTTCGGGTTCAGTTCCGACTTCCCAAAAATTAAATAAATATATGCCAATGTTAAGGAGGTTTTTATAGCGAGCGCTGTTACATGCACACTACATCAAAATCTGTTTTAGGAATACCACTGCTTTATAGCCAATTCACATTAGCCACCATCTACCGTCAAAGATGGTACGTAAGAACCAAATTTTCTTAAAATATTCCCCCGTCAGCTGTAGATGTTCCTATGTCGTGCTGTTCCACTCAACGTGTAACAATGTCAGCGCGAAAGAGATTTTCAAACTTCAAATTTCGACTGTTGAAGAAACAAGGTAAGTTATTTTTCTTTTATTTCTGAAAAAAAGAGTTAAGATGTTTAATGTTAGCTCCAAAAATTATGTCTGCGCGCACTGTGTGGACCCCAGAATGCAGATCCTTCTGGTGTACATCTGGTGTGAAAACATCGACGACCTCAGATGCAATTCAACTACTCGCCTATCCTTAGACAAATGATAATTAAATGTTTTTTTGCTGCATTGAAGCTGTAGTTGAAAATGGAGTCGCCAATCAGAAGCAGAGGAATATTGGTGCCGCATATTTGTCTTGACCTTTCCTGCAGCAAGGATGATGATTCTACCATTTCATTAAGGGGGCATTTCCGACATTCAATGCAATCATTGTTAATAAATATGAAAAAAGGAGTTTCTTCTATCAGAATTTAATTTAACCCTTTTTTTAGACTTTTTTATTTTGATTTAGTACACGTGCGCTTCAATTATGGGGGAGAAAAAGAAGAAACCGACGGTAGACGGTGGCAGTATGAACACGAGTTTTATTTTTTCACAATCTTCTTGTCGATTCGCTGAGATGGACTGTTGTGTGAATAGGCTATGAAGATATTTGTGCATAAAAGATATGATTTGTGCTGTTGTAAAATCACGACTGTGACTAGATATTTTCTCATCTCTGAATCGTTGACAAAACCTCTCCTCACTAAATAGTGCTGCCACCTAGTGCGAATTGGCGCAATTCCTAAACAAAAATAAGCAGAAAACCGCAACAGTGGAGACGCCAAAGTAGATATAGACACCCCCAGTCCTATAACAAGCCTACCACAAGCAGCTGATCTCCACTTTTGGTGCAGAGCACAATAGAAAAGTAACAAATTTGCTCGGGTAAGCAGCAGATTTGCACTCAAGTAAATTTAAGTATACGCAAAGGGGGGTTGCGGTGGGTGTGGGTGGATGGGGTAGGGGTGGCAGAGGAATGAAATGTTTATACAATAATCCCCCCGTTTGTATTCCACCCAACAGTTGCCGTCATGACAACACCGTTGCAGACACGCATGGCTCTGGCCGAGATTCCTGATCGTCTCGAGGCCTTGCGCATGGCCAATACACCCACAAACGCCAATCGGCGCACTCCCGACGAGCCCACAGCGGCGGCCATAGTCAATACACCGAATGCCAATAACGGCGGTGGCTTGGGTTTGGTGCAACCGCAGGACTTCATCTTTTCGCCGCTTCCCTCACCGGATGAGCTGGTGATTCGACAAAGAGGACGTCGCCGCTTTACCACCACCTTCTCGCCGGACAAAGTCAATGGAATAGCGGGCACTGGTGGTGGTGCTGCGGCGCAATCCCTGCGTAGCCCATTCCAGCGCACACCTACCAAGAATTTGCAATTGACAAGCGGCATGATTTTGCGCAGTTCACCACGCAAGCGCCTGACCATGGGCAGCACCCCACCCGAACCGCAGCCCATGGACACCTATTCACCCATCAAAATGGCTACCAGCACCAAACAACAGCTGTGGCCCGGTACACCCATTGTGAAGAAACTGAAAATGGATGATCGTCCACTGGCGCAGGGTAACAGCGATGTGGCATTGCCCACGTTATTGCAGGGCTTGTCACAGCAGCAGCTGATCGATATGATTATGTGCAATATGAAAACGAGCAGCGATGAGGAGCAGATGCGTCAACAGCTGCCCATGCCAGATATCAGGTGGGTTACATCACATTGTGTATGTTGGGATGCAACTTAATTTAATTGCCTTTGCAGTGCTCTGGAACAGGAGCTGCTTTATGCCAAACGTCTCATCTTCAAATCCCTGCCCACTTCTCGCCTGTGCAAGAAAACCGATGCTGCTGCTTATTCCAAGGCGGCTTTGCATATCAACGAGTTTAAGCGACTGCTGCAAACGCAGGCCAAGCGACTACACGACTCCACACACTGGGATGCCTTGGTGGACTATGTCAGCATGGCCTGGCAATGTGTGGCCACCACACCGAATTGGGAGAGTCATGCCCATAATGCCATTCGACGTCAGTGTTTTAAATTGTTAGCCTGCTCCTGTTATGCGGCCATTAAAAATGGTGGCCTTCGTTTGGGACAAACCAGATTGGAAACGCTTGAGCGCCAGTTAAGAGAGTGGTCCAAGGACTATGAAGATGTGCTATCCTGTGTGAATGCTTTGCAGCGAACCCTCAATAATCGCACTAGTTTATAATAAGAGACTATAGACTTGCTAAACTCCAGGTTTAGTGGACCGTTCTAGCATCTAAGTGGCATTTAAGGATTGTTATACAAAAAAAAAAAACACCAGACTTAACATACATACATACTTTATAGCCCAGGTATGAGAACCTCAACTTTTAACTATGTTCTACGCTTCATCTTGTTGTCCCATTGTTAGAGATCTAAGCCTACGAATATGAACTAAAACTTTGATTTTAGTTTAACTTAAAACAAATTTGTATTTATTAACGCTTATAAATATATGTATAAATCATGTATTATGATGATGCTTTGCAAGTCGATTATTTTGGACATTTTTCTTTGAACTAAGTACACTTATTAATAGAGATAAAATGGCTTTAAAACTTTACTGACTGTGTTGCCTACATGACTATGACTAAATTGTTTACACAGAATTGTACACGCCCGCCCTTATTGATCAGCTTTAACATAAGCTTCAGCTTTGCCAGTTTGTCCAGGCACGTAGGAAAGCGTAGGCGGTGAGAAGCGAGGACGCCATCATTAGCTTTGGTGTTAGATAGCTCTGTGAACTTCCCGAAATGTGACGCCCTGGAAAAAGTAAAATTTTGAGAGATTAGGTCATGGTCTGAAGATGTTGATGGTCAATTGTGAGGTTATTTTAGTGGCAGTTGAAAATTTGTTAGCGGTTATGGAAGCCTCGGTTCTAATTTATGGGAGCGTTTAGCATAGACGCTTGATCACTAATCAGCTTAAAAAAAGCTACCATTATTACATTGCATACAATACTCTAGCAAACCGATGCTACTACGGGTTCAGTAGAGCCCTTCGCTATATAAGTCGCTTATCATCCATTGGAGCGCTTGAGGTGACCAACTGGTGCCAGCTAGCACAAGACAAAGGCGAGTGGCGGACATTAATTGCAGCGGCCAAGACCGTCAAGCGATTGTGATTGAAATATCCGGCCAGGTAAGAAGAAGAATAATTTTAAAAATGACACAAAAAGCACTTACATTAAAAGCATGATGATATTAGTATAAAGTTTTCCCTCCTTATTGTATGTTAAGAAATGAGTCCGAGCCTACTAATTTCAAGTGAGTAACATTTTTTGTGTTTAACCCTCAATCAAAAACTTATCGACTCCAAAATTGCAATAAACTCGACTTGGAAAGAGCTGCTTAGGAAAAGGAACGTCAGCCACAGCACCAAATATGCCCTATTTGTAGCCACTGCAAGAGCAATTATGTGCTATTCTGCTCAAGTGTGGGGCGTTGATCAATTTGAAGACGTAGAAAAGCTTCTTCGTTTTTTTTGTCAAACGAGTGTTCCACCTACCTCAGTACTCCCCCAACTATGCAATACATTTAGAAACAGGACTTCCCACCATGTCACAGTATACAATGCAAATTCATTTTGACTACATTACCAAAACCATGCGAATGCCCCCACTCGTCTCCCAAGTGTTGTTACAACGTACCTGCTAGAGACCAAAACGCAGTTTTTCCGCACTTGGGAATCCATGGCACTGGAACACAACATCGAATGCAATCTGAGCGATTACAACACATGGAGCGTTTGGCAAGGTCAGCTTCTACGAAGTATTGACAACAGAGAGAGGGCCAGTTTCGAAGCAGAAGCTAGAGCTAGTCAGTCCCGCATCACCTACAGCCAACTGCAGTATAACCTTTCGACTAGGAACTACTTTCAAGATGACATCGAAGCAGCAGCCATATCCGTTATTTTCCGAGCGAGAACAGAACTGATGAACCTAAACTACACCCCGTATAGTACCACGCCCAGACAGTGCACACTCTGCAATACCGGGGAGAGAGAGGCACTGAACACTTTCTTGCCCGGTGCCCCATACTGAAGGAACTTAGGGTTCTGCACTTGGGAAAATCAACACTGTCGCGCCAGGAGTCACACGCACTGCTCAACGGAAGCAATTGGCGCTCCCTTACTACCTACTTGCGGGAGAGCCTCCAATATCGCCGAAGCTTCCATATGGACTTCGGCGATACGTGATCTGGAAACCAGGAAAGCATAGTCTCATTTGCTAGGCTAACCGCTAACTGCCACAGCCCCTATTTTATTATCTATTCAACTTCCTTTTTTTGTTAAATTGTTAAACTTCAAATAAGTTTTTTTATACTACTTTATAAAAAAAAAAAAAATTGAAAATAGAAAATAAATAATACTACTACTAAAAAAAAAAACTACTACTACCCTTAGAATGGCAGTGGGGTACATTTACAGCCTACTTAGCAACTTATGCCAAATGATTAAAAAAATTAGGCAAGAGCTTAATTTTATTATAGTTTAATTTTTAAACAATTTCGAAATGGCAATTAAGCGTTGTTGTTGATGTTTAATAGCTAATTTTTTGTTAAGATGCTTAATTCTAAAATAAATTCGAATTTTAAAATAAAATTTTTTAACGTCTAATGATAAACTAACATTGTCCGCGGCCTTCAACAGTTTCTCTTTTATGTTTTTAGTAATATTAAACTATTTTTGTTAAATAAAATATAAAAATTAGTTTTAACTGCTTGATCAGTTGCTGAAATGCTATTGATGTCTTTTTAAGTCTGACAAAACACTCGAAAGTCCCAACTTTTTATAATGTACTCTGCAAAGCATTTAATGGCATCCTTTGTAAGCTCCTCTATTTTATTTTCTAAATTAGGAGGTCGCTCAATCAAAGTAAAATCACTAACATCATTGGGGTCAGTAAAATTTTCTTTGTCTTCTGTTTGGCGATTATCTTCAAAACATAAATTTAGCCAATGATCTGTGTTATCATCTTCGACATTTCCCTTGTTGGACAATATTTGTGTAGCCAGGTCGAATGATTTCCGGTTCACGTTTCGGCTCTGGTATTGCATCTGGCATAAGGCGTCTTCTTTTCGACACCTGGCCTTTGTTAGTTAAAGGCTTCCAATCGGTAGCTTTAAAATGTGTATGGCAGATTTTCCCATTTGGACTAAAACTACATCCTAAGGATTTTTTCAACATCTTTGGAAACATGAATAAAATTCACTCCCTCAGTTTTAATAATCTCACGACAATAATTGCAAAAAGTCATTTTTTTTTTCTTTCACTTAAGGATTAAAGCAACGAACAAAAAAATTCGAAAAATTTCGTCCGATTCGAACCTACTCTGTTGACTGCCTGTCAAATACAGACAATAAGGGACTAATCGAGAGAGCTGCTCTCATGACGGGACCAGCTTATACTTATTACATCATGGATTAAAAGAATGACGTTGCACAGTGGAGCATGGTGAAATTAACAAGGTGAAGCCGACAGCATATGCTGAGGGCTATTAGATGAATGCCTGTGTGATAAAAAGAGACGGCAGACCATTTTTTTCCTTTGCTTGAGTGTTGCGTATCGCTTCACGCATTCACAAAGCACTGGCCCTGGCCCTTCAAACAAAGAGAGAGCGTAGTCTCGCTCGGATTCACCTTGTTCATTACACCATGCAGTGGAGTATTTGAACCCTAAACTGCTAAACTGTAGATATGTAGATTAATTAACTTTTTTCGATTAAAAAGCAATAACTACTGAAAATAGTTTTAAAATCTAAAATTTATATAATAGTGAAGACCTTGTGCTCTAAAGCAGCGATGTTCAAGAAGAGCGAGGCCAAAAAGTGAGAGTGTATTGATGTGCGATATTAAAGCGACACAGCCCAGCTATGAACTGCCATGCTCGACGTCTGGGCATCGAATGCAAGCAAAGAGAGCGCTGCTTACGCTCATATGCCCGACTTCGACATGCGCTCGGCTCGTGTGCGTGTGAATAGCCGATTGCGCTCGGCCCCTGGGGGCAATGGAGGAACAGGTAAGTAAGTAAAATTGGCTTGTCAAGATGACAGCCCTGCTCGAGCTTTGGCTTGTGCTTCTAATTTTAGCACGAGAAGGGACCACGTTTAACGCGAATCCGAACGGCAGTTCTGGAAGCTTTTCATTGCTAATTACGCAATGCTACGCCAAAGCAAGAGTCCGGTGTAAAGTTTTATGCAAAGATTAAACTTTTCGTTAGATTTTTTCGAGGCGGGATCGAACCACGACCTCAGCCACACTAACCGCTGAACTACCCAGGAGGAACAGGTACGGCGCACATTTCAAATTGTGGACTGATAGCATTTGCAAAGTGAGCCAGAGCATGATGAAATAAGTATTAGGTGGTCTCCATGATATAACTATATAAGGTGTGGGATATGTAACTGTGCTTTCGGTTCAGTCCACATTATTTCAGTCTGGCTGCGTTTTTGTGTTTTTTGTGGGCACAGCAGAGAACTGCAACGAGCCGCCACGAGTATAATCGCTCAGCGCTCAAGGCTTGTCTGACTCGAGTATTGCTCTTACTCATACTCAAGTTGACTCAGCGCAGTTCGGATGCGAGTCATCATGAGCAAAGTTCGTTCGGTACAAAATCCCCGATTACTTCTAGTTGCCGCGAATCACCGAGAGTACTTGTTGCCGAAGTCAAAGATCTGCAGCGATCTGTTACGATCAACGATTGTCCACAATCGTCACAAACACACAAAAAACAACAATTTGTGAGAGCAAAAGAGATATGCTATCATGGCCAATTTTTTGCATTTGTATTTTGCATCCGCTTTCTCTTTCTATCTAGTAACAAGTTGTTGTTTGAAGTTTTCAAAAGACAACAACAATTGCATAAGAGGCTTGTCGAAGCTCGCCGTCAACCAGCAGAGTACGTACGAGTAAATTCTGTTGCGCGTACGAGTAAACAAGAGTAGAGTGTCGAAAAGGCTTGTCCATTTTGACTCGTGTTATGAAAAGCTTGTTCATATTATTACTCGTACGAAGCAAAGAGCTTACTCGTTCTGACTCAATGTTCTTGCGAACACTTCGAGTGTGTCGAACCAAGGCGCCGAGTCCAACCAAGCCAAGTAAACACACGAGTATGATTGAACATTAGAGGCTTCTTGCAGGTCTCTGCAATACACTAACCAACCAATAGCGACTTCACGAACCCGCGTAATATATCACTGTTTTTGAAGTAGAACATTATCTTATACATACACCTTTCGAACTAGACTTTCGAACTATACTTTCGAAGAAAACGAAATCTCTCGAAGTTCTGGGACACCGACGGATGTCTCTAGCGATTTGCAAACCAACTGAAGCCAAAATCTATAGAGATTTCCAGGACACCCCCGATTGTTTCCGCTTCCACCATGTTATTTCACTTTTAACTTCAAACTTCCATTGGTTTCAATTGACACTTTGGATGACACATCGTTTCAACCAAATTGGAAATCGAAACTCTTAGCAATTCCGATCAATTGAACTCGGAAACGAGAACAAGCCTGATTAAAACAGGATCTTCCTACACCTGGAGAAAGTGGATAAAAAATAGTTTGTCAGCTTTAGGGGTCGAATACACACGACCGCCATGGCGCCCTATCTTGTAAGCTGTACCGCTGCTAGCTGTACCGAAACGGTTCCGCTGAAATTGATTGTTAATTTGGAATCAACTAAATTTTGTCCAAGGTATTAAGGTATTTTACCAAGTAGCCCTTGTCTGTTGGGAACAGCTTGTTAAGCTTTTGTAAGAAGTGCGATATCTACAATATGGAGTGTCTTTAGTTATAATTAACCTTAACCTTGAGCCAGCTTAAAAGTACTTTGATATAAATCAAAAGCAGGTCAAAAAAACCATTATACCAAACTTGAATTAGCAAACAAATATTAAACAGAAACCGGGCTCTAGCGACCTACTGAGTCCTCTCTGGAACTAGAGTCTCTTACAAACTCTAACTCTATGGCGAGCCTCTTCCTGCTGGCCTGCCTACCTATTTCGAACATTCCCTTCTTTAATAATAAATTTGATGTGTTTGTATATTCTTTCAAAAATTAATGATCAGCTCTTCATTTTCCCTCATTTCAAATTTAATTTATTTTGCCAGCTTTTGCTCATATTTATTTATGGACAAGTGTTTTTGTTTATATCATCTGGAACTAATCTTAAAAGTACTCGAATTTATATGGGCAAATTCCAGAAGTTGTTAGTTTTTATGATTTAAAGGTCTTTCAACGCCTCGGGCCAAGTGATTCAGTGTGAGCCATTTCAATTAGCATAATAAACTAAATATAATTATCATGATTCGATTTCTTTTGGCCCTGTACCTCCTCCTTCTCCTGATGTTTGTTTATTTCAAGAAGGCGCCGTGTGCATGTACATATTTACTTTATTAAATTAGCAGCGCATTGTTAATCTCTAACCAATGTGTGTGTGTGTGTTTATATGAGGAGTGAGTGGACCGAATATTTAGCATTGATGAGATGAAAACTGATGTGTATCGTGGATACTTACATTCTTGCGCCAAGGCAGCGGCACAGCAGCATTCTTTAACCTCTTCGAAAAAGAAACAGGAACCTATCGAGGGTTTGTACACTTTTTCGCCGGCATAACAAATGTGTGGAACATAGGGAAGACCCTCTGAAAATATGGAAAAGAAACATAAGTGGGTTATTTAGAGGGATTTTGGTTGGTAAAGGTTGTAAAATATGACATTTAAACAAAGGATCCAAGCCGGATTTGAATCAATCTGAATCCCGAACTGAACCTTCAAACGTCAAAACATTTATAACAATTTTGAAAATATCGACACAGCCTCCCCTCCATTTCTCAATCCCAGGCTCGAAAATTCTACATAATTTGTTAAACACTTTATCCCTCTCCATGCTCAGCTGTCGCTGCCAATCAAATACATAATGCCTCATCATACCATATCGATTTTAGTTAAATACTATTTCATGGTCAATTGCTTTATTTTAAAATATTTTCTCATAAAAATTCATTTGCCTAGTTTGAAATAATTGTTAAAATATAAAATTTATGCCACTTTTTCATTTAAGTAGAAACGGAAAACAATAAAATAGAATATGTTTATGGAGAGCAGCGCCAACAAACTAAACAATATAAACTGATTCAGTGACTAAATATGAACAAATTGTTCTCAATTTAATTTGGAACATGTGCGTCTACGATGTTTATACACAAAACTCAACGTGTCTAAAATTATACACATCAATTGTTTTTTTTTCGATACAATTTGGCTTGATGTGGTTGCTGCCGGTGTTGCTGCTGCTATTGTTATTAACTGCGTGTCGCAAATATTTATCCAATTAAATAATTATTGTTTTTATTTTTCTCTCTTTTTTTTAACTCGCTAATGCAAATCGACATCAAATTGCTTGATTGCTCTCTAACGAAAATTTGTTATTAATCTTTTGAGACAGCTGACAGAGCGAGGACGTTGGGAAAACAAAAATGGAAATATAATAAAATCGACAGGTCGAAAAAATGAAGAAAAGTTAAAGTTTTAAAACTTTGCATTCGATTTTAATTGTGATTGATTGCACTAAGCTACGAAAATATTTTCATTTTGAACAATTGATTATTTCAGAGTTTAGAAGTTGTAGAGACCTAAAAAAATATTATAGAGTTGTTCTTCTTATTTTATTTTGCCTGCACTCAAAAGCTAATCTCATCTTATATGTCTTTTCTACGGACTCTCCTACTCGAGTCGATAGGTAGACTCAGGTTCGTAGAATCTGAGCTGGAAGTGTGAAGGTAAAATGACATTTTATAGGCTATAAAAATAATTCCACCGGTTCAAAAGTTTTTGGGGTTATAAAACTAAAGTTTGATGTGTTGGTTGATAAAATGGAGCTAACTTTTTTCTTGGTTCAGAATCCCTATCACTTTGCTCTACTTTAAAACAGTCGAAACAACCCAAAAACTATAGCTCACATTATACCTAAGACCAATCCTAACTTAGTTGCTATTGAAAAGTAACAAAGTAAAAAAAATAGAGGAAAGTTAACTTCGGCTCGGCCAAAGTTTTTATATCCTCGCAGCACGTTTTTCTAACTAAGGCACATTTTCTCATGTTCCTGTTTTTGCAATGCAAATTCACCAAATCCACCTAGTTTTGCAAAAACAGGACCTTTTCGGAAATTACTTTTCTACGGGAGCTATACTATATAGATGTCCGATTTCGACCAAACTTGGTGCAATTATCGAAAAGCATAGCAAACTAACGTTTAGGAAGTTTGGAGTCGACTTCATTTCAAACCAAAATGTTTTTCTCACTAGAACTTCGACCGATCATTCGTACCGCACCTATAGCTAAGTCTTCCGATTTTGACAAAACTTTGTAGAATTGTGTAAAAGTAAATAAAATAAATATATGCGGATGTTAAGGACGCTACCATTGAAAGCAAAAAAGTTTTCCCCACAAAAACTAGTTTTTGAGCCGATCGTTCCTATGGTAGCTATATGCTATAGTCATCCGATTTGGACAAAACTTTGTAGAATTGTGTGAAAGCATACCAAATAAATAAATGCCAATTTTAAGAACATTTCCATTAAAAACCAAAAAGTTTTTCTAACTCAGACTACTTTTCAGACTCTACTTTTCTATAACAGCTATACTATATAGATGTCAGATTTCGACCAAACTTAGTGGAATCATGGGAAAGCATAGCAAACCATGAAATACGAACTTTGGAGACGTTTCCATTGAAAACAAAAAAGTTTTTCTCACTAAAACTAGTTTTTCGACAGCTATATGCTATAGTCATCCGATCCGGCCGGTTCCGAAAAATGTGCGGCGTATTTGATCAGCACGACGAGTTGAGCTGATTTGGCCCTGTCCGTCCGTCTGTCATTCTGTTTCTATGCTATCTCCTCCGTCAGTTTAAAAGCAATCCTCACCAAACTTTGCACGAAGTGCTGAGTGCACATTTGTCGGAAGCATAAACTAACATGTACATTTTTTTGAAGGCGATTCCATTCAAAACAAAAAAGTTTTTCTCACTAGAATTTCTTTTTCGACCGATCATTCATACATTGTAGAACATTGTAGAATTGTGTAAAAGTATATGCCAACGTAAGGGACGTTTCCATTGAAAACAGAAAAGTTTGTCTCACAAGAACTAGTTTTTCGACCGACTGTTCCTATGGCAGCTATATGCTATAGTCATCCGATTTTGACCAAATTGTGTAGAATTGTGTGGGAGCATATAAAACAAATACATGCCAATTTTGGGGACGTTTCCATTGAAAACAAAAAAGTTTTTCTAACTAAATATTTTTCCGGTTCAGTAAAACCCCAGTTCAAAAGTGGTGCTGAGGAACATCTTAAAATATATGTAAGGGATTCCTCCCTTAAAGTTGGATTTCTTATTAGTTTTAAAAGGGTGTCGAACTAGAGGTGGAGAACTATCAATGGCATCATCGTCACTATCGTTTTCACACTAACGAGACGCCATCGATGATAGCCCAACACTATCGACAGTTTTAGATAGTTTTTTTTTAAAGCTGGAAATCTCTAGAGATTTTGGCTTCGGTTGGTTTACAAATCTCTAGAGAAATCCGTCTGTGTCCCAGAACTTCGAGAGATTTCCTTTTCTTCGAAAGTCTAGTTCGAAAGTCGAGTTCGAAAGGTGTGTGTATAAGATTATGGTCCTACTTCAAAAAACAGTGATATATTGCGTGGGTTCGTGAATTCGCTATTGGTTGGTTAATGTATTGGCTGGTTTGTGTATTGGTTGACTTGCCAAAATCTCCCAACAAAATACGAGAGGCTTGAAACCAACCGAAAGAGATTTCTAGGACACCGAAAATTGGTTTTGGGTTGGAATTTGGTCGGAAGAGATTTCTGGGACACCGCCGAGTGTGACATAATTATTTTGTTTTTTGGGATTTTATAGTTTTGATAAACGAGGGTATTCACGAGGCCTCGTAAAATGGCAAAGCGTACAAGCGTAAATCCAAAAGTTTACGAAGCAGCAACAAAACACATGAAAAAAAATTACCACATTTAACATGCCTTAGGGTATGTTTTAAAAATCAGTTTAAAAATCAATGTTTTGAAGTGTTGTAAAATTTTTTTAAAGAATCGGCTAAAAATACTTAGACATTTTGATATTTTTGTCTTAAAAAATTTGCGGTCACACCAGCAATCTGCAAATTATAAATAAGAAAACTGGAAAGCAATTCAAGGCGCTGAACGAATCTTATGACGCCAAGCATTTCCGCAAGGCCCAGTGCCCCACCTACACGCTGATGTTGAAGGGACGCAACAATGGCAAGATGCTGAGTTCCTGTCGCTTTTTTAAGCGCTCTCTCGAGATGATTCATGGTGGATGTGTCGCCCTAGCGTCGCGTTAAGCAGGTCATCTGGCTGCTGTGCACTGGAGCACGTGGGGATGCCTTCAAAAACACCAATATCATTGCCGAGGACTTGACCGATAAACTGATCAATGCTGCAAAGGGTTCCTCTAAATCGTACGCCAACAATTCAAAAACAAGAAGAAGAAAACATAACAATTCTAGTGACATGTTTAGAAAAAAGTTAAAATAATTCAATTTAACAATTCCGTAGCTTAACTGGGGGTCGTGAACACGCAAGATTTAAAAACTTAAAAAAATACTATCAATTAGAAATTGTCTTTAACAAGACCTAAAGGGCCGCCATTTCCTACTCCAAACATTGTTTCAATTTTTTCCTTATTGATGCAGCTATTTTGCATTTAAAATGGCTAAAGTGAATGTTAGCAGGCTCAAGGTCGAGGTTTGATTATAGTTCAATAATCAACCAGAAAATTCAACAGAGAATACATTTGAACATGAACAGTAGCTGTGGCTGTGTAGACGGCCGTTTCGGCTGCCGCCATGGCAAAGCCTTCGTCAGTACACTTTCAGTTGCTGTCACACCAACAAGCCATTTGCAAATCCTATTTATACCACAAAGTCGGCGAATAAATTGTTGAGAATTCCAAGTGCACAAATTTGCACGAACTTTCAACTAGCTTTTAAGCTAGAATTTCAAGTGCACAAGCTTGCACGAACTTTCAACTAGCTTTAAGCTCCGCTTTTATAGGGTATATGAAGGTATATGCATTGGCATTGAAGGTTGTTCAATGTATCTCTGTTGTTTATGGCCACTATTTTAATTACTGAGAAATTCGTCTCAGAGTGTGATTAAAGTGTGCCACGATTTTCTTGTGTGCATTTATTTAAAGGGAGTATGCTTCCCTTTTTGTATAAATACCAAGGTATTTTTATTGTTTGTTTAATAGGGAACCGTTAAGGTTTTATAACAAACATCACGGCCAGCCAATTCCGTTATTGTATCTGAATATGGGTTTAACGACCTATTTTGATTTTAGTCAAAGTGAATGTTAGCAGGCTCAAGGTCGAGGTTTGATTATAGTTCAATAATCAACCAGAAAATTCAACAGAGAATACATTTGAACATGAACAGTAGCTGTGGCTGTGTAGACGGCCGTTTCGGCTGCCGCCATGGCAAAGCCTTCGTCAGTACACTTTCAGTTGCTGTCACACCAACAAGCCATTTGCAAATCCTATTTATACTACAAAGTCGGCGAATAAATTGTTGAGAATTCCAAGTGCACAAATTTGCACGAACTTTCAACTAGCTTTTAAGCTAGAATTTCAAGTGCACAAGCTTGCACGAACTTTCAACTAGCTTTAAGCTCCGCTTTTATAGGGTATATGAAGGTATATGCATTGGCATTGAAGGTTGTTCAATGTATCTCTGTTGTTTATGGCCACTATTTTAATTACTGAGAAATTCGTCTCAGAGTGTGATTAAAGTGTGCCACGATTTTCTTGTGTGCATTTATTTAAAGGGAGTATGCTTCCCTTTTTGTATAAATACCAAGGTATTTTTATTGTTTGTTTAATAGGGAACCGTTAAGGTTTTATAACAAACATCACGGCGAGCCAATTCCGTTATTGTATCTGAATATGGGTTTAACGACCTATTTTGATTTTAGTCAAAGTGAATGTTAGCAGGCTCAAGGTCGAGGTTTGATTATAGTTCAATAATCAACCAGAAAATTCAACAGAGAATACATTTGAACATGAACAGTAGCTGTGGCTGTGTAGACGGCCGTTTCGGCTGCCGCCATGGCAAAGCCTTCGTCAGTACACTTTCAGTTGCTGTCACACCAACAAGCCATTTGCAAATCCTATTTATACCACAAAGTCGGCGAATAAATTGTTGAGAATTCCAAGTGCACAAATTTGCACGAACTTTCAACTAGCTTTTAAGCTAGAATTTCAAGTGCACAAGCTTGCACGAACTTTCAACTAGCTTTAAGCTCCGCTTTTATAGGGTATATGAAGGTATATGCATTGGCATTGAAGGTTGTTCAATGTATCTCTGTTGTTTATGGCCACTATTTTAATTACTGAGAAATTCGTCTCAGAGTGTGATTAAAGTGTGCCACGATTTTCTTGTGTGCATTTATTTAAAGGGAGTATGCTTCCCTTTTTGTATAAATACCAAGGTATTTTTATTGTTTGTTTAATAGGGAACCGTTAAGGTTTTATAACAAACATCACGGCGAGCCAATTCCGTTATTGTATCTGAATATGGGTTTAACGACCTATTTTGATTTTAGTCAAAGTGAATGTTAGCAGGCTCAAGGTCGAGGTTTGATTATAGTTCAATAATCAACCAGAAAATTCAACAGAGAATACATTTGAACATGAACAGTAGCTGTGGCTGTGTAGACGGCCGTTTCGGCTGCCGCCATGGCAAAGCCTTCGTCAGTACACTTTCAGTTGCTGTCACACCAACAAGCCATTTGCAAATCCTATTTATACCACAAAGTCGGCGAATAAATTGTTGAGAATTCCAAGTGCACAAATTTGCACGAACTTTCAACTAGCTTTTAAGCTAGAATTTCAAGTGCACAAGCTTGCACGAACTTTCAACTAGCTTTAAGCTCCGCTTTTATAGGGTATATGAAGGTATATGCATTGGCATTGAAGGTTGTTCAATGTATCTCTGTTGTTTATGGCCACTATTTTAATTACTGAGAAATTCGTCTCAGAGTGTGATTAAAGTGTGCCACGATTTTCTTGTGTGCATTTATTTAAAGGGAGTATGCTTCCCTTTTTGTATAAATACCAAGGTATTTTTATTGTTTGTTTAATAGGGAACCGTTAAGGTTTTATAACAAACATCACGGCGAGCCAATTCCGTTATTGTATCTGAATATGGGTTTAACGACCTATTTTGATTTTAGTCAAAGTGAATGTTAGCAGGCTCAAGGTCGAGGTTTGATTATAGTTCAATAATCAACCAGAAAATTCAACAGAGAATACATTTGAACATGAACAGTAGCTGTGGCTGTGTAGACGGCCGTTTCGGCTGCCGCCATGGCAAAGCCTTCGTCAGTACACTTTCAGTTGCTGTCACACCAACAAGCCATTTGCAAATCCTATTTATACCACAAAGTCGGCGAATAAATTGTTGAGAATTCCAAGTGCACAAATTTGCACGAACTTTCAACTAGCTTTTAAGCTAGAATTTCAAGTGCACAAGCTTGCACGAACTTTCAACTAGCTTTAAGCTCCGCTTTTATAGGGTATATGAAGGTATATGCATTGGCATTGAAGGTTGTTCAATGTATCTCTGTTGTTTATGGCCACTATTTTAATTACTGAGAAATTCGTCTCAGAGTGTGATTAAAGTGTGCCACGATTTTCTTGTGTGCATTTATTTAAAGGGAGTATGCTTCCCTTTTTGTATAAATACCAAGGTATTTTTATTGTTTGTTTAATAGGGAACCGTTAAGGTTTTATAACAAACATCACGGCGAGCCAATTCCGTTATTGTATCTGAATATGGGTTTAACGACCTATTTTGATTTTAGTCAAAGTGAATGTTAGCAGGCTCAAGGTCGAGGTTTGATTATAGTTCAATAATCAACCAGAAAATTCAACAGAGAATACATTTGAACATGAACAGTAGCTGTGGCTGTGTAGACGGCCGTTTCGGCTGCCGCCATGGCAAAGCCTTCGTCAGTACACTTTCAGTTGCTGTCACACCAACAAGCCATTTGCAAATCCTATTTATACCACAAAGTCGGCGAATAAATTGTTGAGAATTCCAAGTGCACAAATTTGCACGAACTTTCAACTAGCTTTTAAGCTAGAATTTCAAGTGCACAAGCTTGCACGAACTTTCAACTAGCTTTAAGCTCCGCTTTTATAGGGTATATGAAGGTATATGCATTGGCATTGAAGGTTGTTCAATGTATCTCTGTTGTTTATGGCCACTATTTTAATTACTGAGAAATTCGTCTCAGAGTGTGATTAAAGTGTGCCACGATTTTCTTGTGTGCATTTATTTAAAGGGAGTATGCTTCCCTTTTTTGTATAAATACCAAGGTATTTTTATTGTTTGTTTAATAGGGAACCGTTAAGGTTTTATAACAAACATCACGGCGAGCCAATTCCGTTATTGTATCTGAATATGGGTTTAACGACCTATTTTGATTTTAGTCAAAGTGAATGTTAGCAGGCTCAAGGTCGAGGTTTGATTATAGTTCAATAATCAACCAGAAAATTCAACAGAGAATACATTTGAACATGAACAGTAGCTGTGGCTGTGTAGACGGCCGTTTCGGCTGCCGCCATGGCAAAGCCTTCGTCAGTACACTTTCAGTTGCTGTCACACCAACAAGCCATTTGCAAATCCTATTTATACCACAAAGTCGGCGAATAAATTGTTGAGAATTCCAAGTGCACAAATTTGCACGAACTTTCAACTAGCTTTTAAGCTAGAATTTCAAGTGCACAAGCTTGCACGAACTTTCAACTAGCTTTAAGCTCCGCTTTTATAGGGTATATGAAGGTATATGCATTGGCATTGAAGGTTGTTCAATGTATCTCTGTTGTTTATGGCCACTATTTTAATTACTGAGAAATTCGTCTCAGAGTGTGATTAAAGTGTGCCACGATTTTCTTGTGTGCATTTATTTAAAGGGAGTATGCTTCCCTTTTTGTATAAATACCAAGTATTTTTATTGTTTGTTTAATAGGGAACCGTTAAGGTTTTATAACAAACATCCGGCAGCATTCCGTTTGTATCTGAATATGGTTTAACGACCTATTTTATTTTAGTCAAAAATGAAGTTCATAAATTCTACATTTAATTCTCACATTTTATAATTTGCACTTTAAAAATCAAATGGCTTGTTGGTGTGACAGCAACTGAAAGTGTACTGACGAAGGCTTTGCCATGGCGGCAGCCGAAACGGCCGTCTACACAGCCACAGCTACTGTTCATGTTCAAATGTATTCTCTGTTGAATTTTCTGGTTGATTATTGAACTATAATCAAACCTCGACCTTGAGCCTGCTAACATTCACTTTGACTAAAATCAAAATAGGTCGTTAAACCCATATTCAGATACAATAACGGAATTGGCTCGCCGTGATGTTTGTTATAAAACCTTAACGGTTCCCTATTAAACAAACAATAAAAATACCTTGGTATTTATACAAAAAGGGAAGCATACTCCCTTTAAATAAATGCACACAAGAAAATCGTGGCACACTTTAATCACACTCTGAGACGAATTTCTCAGTAATTAAAATAGTGGCCATAAACAACAGAGATACATTGAACAACCTTCAATGCCAATGCATATACCTTCATATACCCTATAAAAGCGGAGCTTAAAGCTAGTTGAAAGTTCGTGCAAGCTTGTGCACTTGAAATTCTAGCTTAAAAGCTAGTTGAAAGTTCGTGCAAATTTGTGCACTTGGAATTCTCAACAATTTATTCGCCGACTTTGTAGTATAAATAGGATTTGCAAATGGCTTGTTGGTGTGACAGCAACTGAAAGTGTACTGACGAAGGCTTTGCCATGGCGGCAGCCGAAACGGCCGTCTACACAGCCACAGCTACTGTTCATGTTCAAATGTATTCTCTGTTGAATTTTCTGGTTGATTATTGAACTATAATCAAACCTCGACCTTGAGCCTGCTAACATTCACTTTGACTAAAATCAAAATAGGTCGTTAAACCCATATTCAGATACAATAACGGAATTGGCTCGCCGTGATGTTTGTTATAAAACCTTAACGGTTCCCTATTAAACAAACAATAAAAATACCTTGGTATTTATACAAAAAAGGGAAGCATACTCCCTTTAAATAAATGCACACAAGAAAATCGTGGCACACTTTAATCACACTCTGAGACGAATTTCTCAGTAATTAAAATAGTGGCCATAAACAACAGAGATACATTGAACAACCTTCAATGCCAATGCATATACCTTCATATACCCTATAAAAGCGGAGCTTAAAGCTAGTTGAAAGTTCGTGCAAGCTTGTGCACTTGAAATTCTAGCTTAAAAGCTAGTTGAAAGTTCGTGCAAATTTGTGCACTTGGAATTCTCAACAATTTATTCGCCGACTTTGTAGTATAAATAGGATTTGCAAATGGCTTGTTGGTGTGACAGCAACTGAAAGTGTACTGACGAAGGCTTTGCCATGGCGGCAGCCGAAACGGCCGTCTACACAGCCACAGCTACTGTTCATGTTCAAATGTATTCTCTGTTGAATTTTCTGGTTGATTATTGAACTATAATCAAACCTCGACCTTGAGCCTGCTAACATTCACTTTGACTAAAATCAAAATAGGTCGTTAAACCCATATTCAGATACAATAACGGAATTGGCTCGCCGTGATGTTTGTTATAAAACCTTAACGGTTCCCTATTAAACAAACAATAAAAATACCTTGGTATTTATACAAAAAGGGAAGCATACTCCCTTTAAATAAATGCACACAAGAAAATCGTGGCACACTTTAATCACACTCTGAGACGAATTTCTCAGTAATTAAAATAGTGGCCATAAACAACAGAGATACATTGAACAACCTTCAATGCCAATGCATATACCTTCATATACCCTATAAAAGCGGAGCTTAAAGCTAGTTGAAAGTTCGTGCAAGCTTGTGCACTTGAAATTCTAGCTTAAAAGCTAGTTGAAAGTTCGTGCAAATTTGTGCACTTGGAATTCTCAACAATTTATTCGCCGACTTTGTGGTATAAATAGGATTTGCAAATGGCTTGTTGGTGTGACAGCAACTGAAAGTGTACTGACGAAGGCTTTGCCATGGCGGCAGCCGAAACGGCCGTCTACACAGCCACAGCTACTGTTCATGTTCAAATGTATTCTCTGTTGAATTTTCTGGTTGATTATTGAACTATAATCAAACCTCGACCTTGAGCCTGCTAACATTCACTTTGACTAAAATCAAAATAGGTCGTTAAACCCATATTCAGATACAATAACGGAATTGGCTCGCCGTGATGTTTGTTATAAAACCTTAACGGTTCCCTATTAAACAAACAATAAAAATACCTTGGTATTTATACAAAAAGGGAAGCATACTCCCTTTAAATAAATGCACACAAGAAAATCGTGGCACACTTTAATCACACTCTGAGACGAATTTCTCATCAAAAGCCACCCACCCAGTGCGACGACAGTCCGAAGGAGGCGGCTTTCATTCATGGAACTCTCAACGGACAAGGCAGGTGTTTTCTCATTAAAATTCTTGTCACATTATTTCACGACTGCTTCTGTTTTCTGAATACTAAGCCGATCCACTCGTCAACAGAAAAGTATTTATATTTACTTGTAAAATAAATATGAGAAAAATTATTTACCACCAGATTGGAAACAGTTGAAGTGCTTGTTTAGTCAATTGCACAAAACCAAAATCTTATTGATAAGACCCTGGCGTAATAAGTTCAAATAGGTTAGTGTTTACGTCAATCAAATGCAACTAACAAATTGGAAACGGAAATAAGCCTTAAAGAAATATAACCATATATTAATAACCACTTCAAAACTTAGATTCCAAGAAACCAAGTTTATACCTGGGTTCTTGGAATTGCAACTCTTATCAACAGTTCAATAATCGCCTTCTTTGTGCTGTAACCCACTTACATGCATTCCACTCAGACAGTGCTATAACCTTCCGTCGGACGCAATTAAACCCTCAAGTAAATAAACAAAATTAAATGCTTAAGAACTTAAATTTAATGAGTGCACTTTTCACTAATTTTCGAGGCGAGTGCATTGTGGAAAACCATCGGAATAAAGCGGAAAATTGTGCACACGCCTTGAAGAAACTCATTCAAGTGTAGAAATAGAATTCTAAGCGCCAACAAATGCACAATCGACAAGTAACACACAAAATACGTAGAGAAAAGAGCACAAAAATTATAAACTGAGGCTTGGACATTAGGAATTCCATCGAAATAATGTGAGCACAGTGATAACAGACTATAAATGACAGAATGGGTACAAAATCAAAGCGCTAGATGAAAAAAAAGTTCTGTATCTTTCCCTTCACTTAAGGAGTACAATGGATATACAGAAGAATGAATTTCAGACAGATTTCCACACTAACCAATAGACAATGCCTCTTCTTTGATTATATGGCTAACCAAGCCAGAAGTCGAATGTTATATGAAAACTATCAGGGGTGTCCCAGAAATCTCTAGAGATTTTCGTATAAACGAAGAGATTTTTAATTTAACTACGAGAACTTTATATGTAAGGTGACAAGAATAATGTCGGCTACTAGATATTAGAGAAGGAAACCGTACGCATCAAATCTACTATGCCTTGAGCAGTCGGTTTCAAATCTCTTAACTTTTGTCATCTAATCTAGTTGCCTAGCATTTTGAAGACCCTTCACACTTAAAGCAAGCACTTTTATTTCGAAAGGAACCCGTTAATACGAAAATCTCTAGAGATTTCTGGGACACACCCGTATTTGATATATTCAATTGATTTCGATTAAGCTGGGCAAAATTGTGTTGAAGCAGATAAAATTACTAATTGGCCAGTTTAAAGATAGCTTCTATGGCAACTTTATGATATTGTCAACAGATTTTGATCCAACTTTGTAGAGTTATGTTTAGATTAGAGACTCTTCAATTGTTCCAGAAAACTCTGAAGGTTTTTTTGTGTACACGTTAGCATTTCGAAGAAAATCTGTGTAACTTTATATGGAAAGGGACGATTAAAGAAGATCGATTTGAAAGCGACTTCTTAAAGTCAAGTTGATTTAATGCCAACGGCTTTCCTTTCATATAATATTTATTTTTTTCACTGGTCAAATAAAGCAGTGCAAGTTGATGGTACAATAACTTCAAGGTAGCGCAACCGGAAGTGCCTTTTCGAAAGCGCTAGAATTTATCGAATCCCAGGGCTGAAACACTCGCCAAAACCAGGGCCACTTGGTCTTTGTTTATATTACTTTGTTTATATTGAGTCAGCTTTCAAGTAAATGTAAAATTGGCTTTCGTGACCACCACCCAGGGCCAAGCCGAGCCTCTCTCAATCTCTTGGCTTGTGCGCTTCTAATTTTAGCACGAGAAAGGGACCTACAGTAACGCCGAATCCGCCCAGTTTAAAGCTTTTCATGGTAATTACTGGCATGTAGTTTATTCAAAGAAAAAACTTTTAATTTGATGTTCCGAGGCGGGACGACCCACGACCACAGCGGCGCGCACACAGCGCTGCCCCCCAAGGTCTTTGAAGGTGTAGTGACTAGTAAATCGAAAACAACCATGCCAATTCCATATACCTGATTTCACACTCGAATCATGGAACCAAGGCGGACTTGGAATCATGGTCCAAGTTTAGTTTGAAGTGCAATCGCTTATACGAAAACTCTAGAGATTTCGATCGGTTCTAAGGCAGCTAAACTATTAAGTCGTCGGGTATTTATCAAACTTGGAGGAATTGAGATAAAGCAATCGGTCTATACGATGTTTGTTCGAAAAGTTTCGCGATTTACGAGGTCTACTTCTATCTATTTTCTATTCTATTTATTTTCTTTTCTACTTTGTCTATTTTCTATTTTAGATCTATTCTTTATATATTTTGCTTGCACGAAAACAGCTTTGCCTTAACATTGCCATGGAGTTGATGGACTCGGTCCGCGACGACGCAAATTTGCTTAAGAGGGTCATAGCTGGTGACCAATCATGGGTTTACGAATATGACGTGGAAACCAAAGCTTAATCATCCCAATGGAAGCTGCCGCATGAGCTAAGACCGAAACGAGAGCGTAAGTTAAAGTCGGTTACTCAATGGAATTAATGTTTAAAAGCCATCACGAACTGACTCATGTACGCGCATACACCGCCGGTAGACTGTATGTAGGTGATATCCGAAGCACACCGGGCGAAATTTAAAAGCCATTCCTTATGTTAATTAACAGAGCATTAACATTGATGTAAACATATCACCATTATGTTACCAAGCAGCGCATACCGCTCTGAAAAGTATGCAACGTTTTTTATAACACCCCAAAAATTATCCGATCTTTATGGGATCGGAGATGATTCCTTCTGCCTGTAACATGCATTTGCACGACTTTAGCATACCCTTTTTACTCTATGAGTAACGGGTATAAAAAGCGCGCCAAGTTCAGTCGAAAGTGAAGGTTTTGCTCTCAGTTTGCTTTGATTCAAATTTGGTTATTCAGCTCCAACATTTCGTTTCAAATTGATGCTTTAAGAATTCTGTTAACCACTAAACTGCTAGCATCCCTGTTATATTATCTTCTTTCTTACAATTTGTATTGCTAGGTTTCACGTAAGTAGCCTAAAATTCGTTTCTAATAGTCAGTTTCCACTGTACTCCAAATTCTCAAAATGCAAAACAATGCAATGAAGCGTGCAGTGGCATAGCCTATGCGGTTTAATCAGTGGACCAGGGTCTCTTAACAACTTCCGCGCTAAACCACGTGCCACTGAGAGAATAAGAATCATCACATTGCTTTCCACCCATGGGATAGTTTTGTGGTCTTGCGTCATCTAATACAGCGCGACTCATTGCGTGAGTGCAGCTGGTTAGTAACCCTCCTCCTTCGCTCACCCTCTACCAAAATGAGCTAATGTAGCTTTTAAGCTGCCCAGGCAAGTGGGTTAGTGGCACTCGCCCAACGATTTTGTTGTTTACTGTGAGAGAATGCACAAACAACAAAAACAGAAAAGTTGCAGAGTTTTGACTTGGAAGATTTGTGGTTTGTTATTCTGTTGATGCGGCAGCATGGAGCCAGAGCCATGTGCTTGTTGGAGTCATAAATTTCAATTTTTGCATACTAACCTTCTCGATGCTGCAACTCACACCAGCAATGATCATTGATGAACTGTAAGAAATAGGGAAAATGTACTTTAAGGGCAAATGTTGAGATAATTAGCGATGCGATTTACCTGCGGTCCTAGGCAATAATTGAGTACTGTGGGTGTACACTTCATGGAATTGCAGGCATTTTGTGGAACATGTGCTATAGATGTAAGCAGATTAAAGAAGGAACTGTTTTGAAGGAGGTTAAAGCTTACTTTCATTAAATTTTCTAAGGGCCAAAATAGCCTCTTGCCGCGACACTTGATGGTCGAAGGTGAATTCTTCATAGCTCTGACTATTTGGAGGTCCTCTGTTACGCAGATCTTCTTTATCACATAAAATGCAGGAGGTTTGTGGTGCCGCCCAAGTGGAACTTAGGTAAAGTAACAGCAGGAGTAGTACATGATGATGATGATGATGATGGCTCTTTGGGAGAGTTCTCTGAGGTGTTTTCTCTAAACTGAGACAGGTGCATCTGCCACTTTCCATTTCATTCCACATTTTATGTTCAATTTGTATTTTTTTATCACATTAATAAGTTTATTGTTTGTTTTATGCTGTACGTCGATTCACATGCGAAGAGATAGAAAAATGTTGAATTCAAAATGCGGTCGTGATGTGCATACGAAGATTATATTACATATTTGGTTTGGCGTTCTATTCTAGACTAGAGTACAATTAATTTTCCACATGAACTACTTGAGTTTTGTTTTTACAGCTGATTGACTTGTGGGTATGTTAAAATTGTTCAACATTTTTTATAGTTTTATTTTTTTCTTTTAAAAAGAAGGTTTCAGTTTTGTTTGAGTGGAAAATTGTTTCTGTTTCAACTTGTAGGTGTCGTTTATCGTCTCGAGAAATCCATTACATAAAATTTATGTAACTCAATCTCATAGAAGATTTTATTGTTTGTATTGAGGGGTTGTTGGATTGAACTGAATACTTTCCCTGTGCAGTACTACCAGAAGCAATTGCTGCGGTTCGTGAAAACGCTTTAATTATTGATTTATTACTGTTTGGTACTAAATCTAAGACTTAAAGTTCAAGGGCTTGCCTTTGTTTTATTCCTAATCAGGTTTTTTTTTTGGTATTGATTCAGTCTAACTAATACATTTACAAAGAGTGAAAAAATCATGTATTGTGTACTTATATTTGAGCATTTGGAGTTTGAGAGTCCATTGATTTTGAAATTACTAAAATGGAGTACGTTTTCAGTGGTTACAATTCGCGAACCCAAAGACTTAACGGACGGAATTTCTTTCTCATTTTGAAATATTCGCCACACTAACTAGCTAACTAAAGTCTGCAGGAGCCTGTACCTGTCGATAAGCAAGCTTAATGATTAAACGATATTTTCTGAAGTTAATAACCTATTCTTCTTTTTTCAGCTTTTAAAGCGACGGAAATTATTTTATGTGTTATTTAATCCGAAAACACTTAGCCGGAACTTTTTTTGGGGAAAAAGTAACGTTTCTTGTAGACAACTTAATTTTGACTCAAATGATAACATTTCTTTTAATTGTAAGTAGACACAAGTTTTTGAAGTAGAACAAATTCACAGTTTCAGTGATATGAGCTTATCAAGAGAAGGGATAGAAAACAGAGACTTCCACGCGTCATGTAGAAATAAAAAAGGAAACGAGGCATGTAGAAAAGTTAATTGTTGCGTGGACAAACGAAAAGGGTACATGACAAGCGAAAATCCAATTTTTTTCCAGAGTTTTTCACATTTTCATTCAACAACCTGAAAACCATACGGATATTTAGTCTTAGGTTTAGGTTGCGAGTGTAGAAATTCGAAAACGAAAATTGTAACTCAAAACCAGTACAGAAAAGTTATTTTTTGAAAACAGAAAAGTTGTTTTGTATTTAGAAATGTGTTCACTTCACATGTAGGTTTTCTAAATAAATTGTATGGATTTTAAATGCTGAATGCTAGATGTAGAAAAACTACACGAAACATGTTGTTGATCCCAATCGCTCACGGTCGCTTTCCTTTATGACTGTGGTTTGCGGGGCTGCCGCACGAGTGGTTGATAGTCGTATGGGTTAAGATGCCGGCAACTGTGTCTAAATTCCCGAGACAAGGTAAGTAAGTTCAAGTCCCAGACAAGGCAAGTAAAAAATCAATAATTCTACGTTTTTCAGCAGGAAGACCTTGTTTCTTGTGCCCCTTCCTACCATTTCTCCCGACACTACCCTCCTCTCCACACTCCCTTATGTAAATAGTGTAGTGTAAGTATAATTTTTTATGGTCTAGGCTTTTAACGTGGCATGTAGAAAAGCTACATGCCGCATGTAGAAATGAGAAAAGTAAACTCGGGAAAAAACCGTTTATTTTGTACAAACGGTGTCGATAGAACTGAAGAAAATAGTACGGTAAGTACGAAAATATTTGATTCAAGTACAAAATTCTTAATCAAGTACGATTTTTTCAATACCAAAATACTTAATTTAAGACTATTTCGGGATATATTAGATACATTTCGAATTATTTTAAAATGTTTTTGACCATATTTTAAGGTTGTAATGGCCTTAAGTCAAGACCGACTAACTCTCAAAAAAAGTAAAAAATATTCTTACTCAAATTCCAGTAATTTCTAATATCTGCCCAAATACATTATATATAGAAAAAATGAGAGTTTCCACCAAGTGCAAAATGTTTTTGGTTTGAACCTATTCCCAAGTTCTCCTAAAACGAGTTCTCTGTATTGAAACAAAAAAAAGGCTGGAAATATCCAAGGGCCCTAAATAAAACTCTTTGGTAGAACTATTGTATGTTAGATATTAACCATCACTCGATAACAAAAGATTTATAGAATTAGTTGGGAATTTTAAGAACAGACTCGGTTAAAAATAAATTACATTTTAATTTCAATCTTGTACTCAATCTATCATATTTTGTACTTGAACATACTGTAGGTACAAAATGTTCTCGATTCTTCAATAATAAAAGCACTTGTTTTTCGATTTTAGTATGTTTAGTACTCAATTTAAGTAAACCTAATAACTTATCATACTTGAAATTTTAAGTACAAAACGGGTTAAGTTCAATCCCGTTTCATTTAGAACGCTGGCAGGCGTTTTTTTCGTAGTGTAAACGCGGCATGTAGAAAAGCTACATGTACTTAGTGAGTTGAAAATCCCCGTCAAACGTGTAGAAAAACTAAATTTTCATGTTGTTTTTACATACTTTACTTTCAATATGTTAAGGTACGTAAAATAGTACACTCAGAAAACAATGCAGAAATTTGTACCTGAATTAAGTACAAACGTTTTCAATAGTACGGTAAGTATGAAAATTCTTGATTCAAGTACAGAATTCTTATTCCAAAAAGTCTTTTTCAATCCCGAAATACTTATTTTTTTGAATAATATTGATATTGAGGTCTAAATATCTTAGAAAACCCTATTAACCCTCAAAATAAGTAAAAATAGTCTTTTTGAAATCTAATAAATTCTAAAGTCCACCGCAAATACATTCTTGAAACAAAATAAAAGTCGAAGAAAAAAGATAGTACAAATTGATCTCGGCTATTTCAAATCTAAAACTTTTCCTAATTTGTTCTTGAAATCAGGTCTTTGTATTGAACCGAAGAAAGCGGGATATATCTATGGCCTTAGAACTATCTAAAAAATTTGATGGAATCAGGGCTGAAAACCGGTTTTGAACCGAACCGGCTCGAACCCGGAATTCCGACATTTATTTTAGTGAGAACCGAACCTTGAACCGAACCTCTTTAAAATTAAAAGGTTAACCTAAGCCAGTTCCGAACCTAAAAGTTCAGTTCGGTTCAAAAATTGACCTAGGGTCTAAAGACTTCTTCTGTTATCTGATCTGTTATCTGAGACTTCTTCTGTTATCTGATCTGTTTTGGGCGACAGACTCTTATAATCGGTAGAAAAAGCTCAATAAACATCTAGAAAAACTTTCAGAACAACTTATGGAATCTCCACCCATAAAAGCCACTGTTTTTAAAGATCCTCGACTCCAAGGCTTATTAATTGATTTACAAAACAAAAGATTAACATAACATTGGTAGTATTTTTCATATTTAGACTACGAAATGAAATTTTACTTCACAGTAAATTATATTTTGAATATTTCCTTGTGTTCTACAATTCGCTAATGACCCAAAAACGGAACAATTTCCATGCCCTTCACACGATTCGTTCGTTCTTAGGTCGAATGCGATTTGTAGAATCGTGAAGTGTTGATTACAAAATAATTTGTTTTAATATTGTGCAATCAAAAAACCTTGAACCTCAAATTACCGAACCTTAACCATTGTTAAATTTTGGTTCGAACCCGCGAACCGCAACTAGAAAAATTTGTCGGGTTTGCAGCCCTAGATGGAATTACTGGTGGTCAGAAATTTACCATTAGAAAATTTACAGACCCAGTAGAGAATTTTGATAACATATTTGCATAAAAATAATTCGCATTATCCCTTGCTGACTTTTTGGAGCTTGCATTGTTAGTCTATTTTGCTCTTAAACAAAGATATTTTGTACTTGAACGCACTTTTGTTTAGTTTTTTTTGTTTTCTGGATATAAGAACGTTTGTTCTTGTTTCAATAATATTTTTGATCTATTTTCGGTTTTGGTAAGTTTCGAACTTAATTTAAGAACTTCGAAGAACAAAACAAACTTGAAATTTTAAATACGAAACGGTATGAATTCTATCCCAATCGATCTATAACTCTGCCAGCTGTTTTTGCTGCCTGTAAGACTATGCTTTGTTGCCAAATAAAAGCCAGTTGAATGCCGCCTTTTCTTCACAGTCTACATTAAAATTTAATCTTCATTCATGGACTATACTGACAGGATGTTATTGAATGTTGGTAATCATTGCTTAACACAAGGCACATTTTTGGGTGAGAATTCACAGATCTTTTTATATGTTTTAAGCAATATTTGTTACAAATTTATTTTTCAATTATTTTAAAGAATTAAAACAGTTGCGTTATTAATAGTTAAAATATTTGTTGACATTTTCCATTTATTACCAATTTTATATGAATTTTTTATCACACAACAAATTCCACATTTTCACTTTGAAATGTTGCACACACAATTTTTTCTTTCATCTTGATTTGTTTTTCCTCTTTTTTTTTTGTAACTGATAAATTGCTTAGGAATTTTGGGTATTTTGTTGAAATAAATTTATTATTATGCGGCGTCTATTTTTCCAGATCATAAATTAAAGTTACAGCGAAATATGTGAAACTAAGAAAAATTCGATTTTGTGCGACGATGGCACACGCGTCCGTTTGCCTGGCTATGCAAATTCACTCTGAGCAGCGACGAGGCAAACAAGCGAAGCGTCGAAATGGCTGGTACGGCACACACACGCTCTCGTGTCTCATTAACGAGAGAATCGACCGACCAACTGGCAACTGCATTTAAGGGCGAAGCTAATCAGTCCTTCGATGCCGGGTAAATATTTATTTTTGTAATAAAAGTTGCAGTTCGCAGAACTATAAAAAAATTTAGATTAAATATGTAAGAGATATTTGCACTGATTGTAGTTGCTTGTAAGTATACGCAGTGCACAAAAAAGAAAGAAAAGAAGACTGCATCAACAGATGATTATATGACGCACAGATTTACTGACTCAATTCAAGCTTTTGATGTTTGAAAATTATTATCATAATATACACAAATGATACATTTTATTTAACACAATACTAATAAGCCTTGAGACTTAACATAGACTTAAGAATTTTCATTAAGTTTTCAAATCTTACAAAAATGGCATTAACAAATTTATTTCTAATTTTCTTACTATTTTTTCCAATGAATTTATATACATCGTATTTTGTCCTACAAGTTTTCACGCTCCCAACTACCCTACCAACCTCCTAAAAATTAACACGAAATCATTTGATATTCTTATCTAACTTTTTTAAATTCTATTCTATAAAAACGACCTGACCAAAAATTTGATGAAATAAGTTAGCCGAATCTGTTAGTTTTCTGTACATTACAGTGATTTTTTTAAGCTTTCAGCATTTTCTTTATATTTGATGGACTTGACATAATGCCCTATGCAAGGCAGCACACCCAACCAATTTTTCCGGAACTTCGATTCGCGGCTTCGAACCAAAACTTAACAATGCACTGTGGTCCGAATCGCGAAATAATTGGCATAAAGTCGAACATTTCATGAAAACAAAACTCATTTTTGATAATACACCTTTAATCTACATAGTCTATATACAAAAAAAAGAATACAATTTTCGATTGTTTTGCAACCATGAAATTGTTATCGATTATCAAAGTCAGATGTTGGTAACTTTGCGGACTTGCACATCATCTAATTTTGCAAAGAAAGTTATTGCAAATAATGGATATTGAAGGCCAAGTGAATCTAGAATGTACTTATAAATGTAAACATTTTTGCTAATGTTGAATATATATCATTAATGTGTGTTCTATTGTGTTGTCCCATATACAGAGCTTCAAAACTAAAACAAAGTTGGTGCAAATCGTGTCAGATCGGTTATATGGCAGCTAAAATATGAAATATTCGTCTAAGGTCATCCTTGTGTGGCTTATTAAAATCACATATCCAAAAAAGTTGAAACCCAAATTTGGGGTCAATATCTCAACAACTAGAGATTATGCCAAAAAAAAAGTAAAAAGAAAACTGTAGAATGGTTAAGGTTCAGAAATTTGAGGTTCAAGGTTTTTTGACGAAGAGTTTGGTTCGAACCTTGCCCATATTTTACACAATATTAATAACAAAAAAAAAAAAAAATTTTTTTACAAATGGCTTTCGACCTAAAAACTACAAAAATTGTATTGGAATCGGGTTGTTTTTGGATCGGAAGCGATTTATAAAACACATGGAAATATTTAAAAAGAATTTACTGTGAAGTAAAACTCTATTTCGTAGTTTACATATGAAAAATACTACACTTAGAGAAATGAAGAACGAATCGGCAAGAACGAATTCTTCTTGAAATTAGAATTTTTCTTCTTGATTTCTTGAAGAAGAAATCTTCTCGAATCCAAGAAGACAATCGTTCTCGATTTCGAGCTTGTAGGCGAAGGAAGTGCGGAAAGCCACAAACGGAGAAGCGAGCAACAAATGAGAACAGTTTTCTCTCTCGCTCTCAGCATTGTCTGGCACTGGCACCGTCAATTTATAATATGAATCTAGCTTCAAAATCTTTATAAAAGCCGGTCTTCGTACAAACGGATTTCACTTCGAAATCAGTTCATTGTTTGATTGGATTGCCTGCCACAATGGCATGAACAGCAAATATATGTCGGAATGCTAAATCGTACGAAAGAAATACGTACCGTACTCCTTACAATCGTTAACTAGAGTTAAGGAAAGTAATCTCCTGACTAAACTTTGATCAAGGTGAAGAAGCACGACGGAATGATTGACAAATTATTTTTAAAGACTACAAAAGATCAAATATTCCAAAATTACAGGTATCATTGTCTAAAAGTAGAAGATCAAGTCTTGAGGTTTGTCATTGAAGTGAACCGAACCGAACCGGCTTTCTTTGTGGTTTTCGGTTCGGTTTAGCAATTTAGAATGGACGCCGGTTCGGTTTGCGGTTAGGTTATCGGCTGGAATTAGTGGTTCAGTTTCGGATCGGTTCAGAACCGGCTTGCATCCCTGATGCAAGCCAATTATTAAATATTTGGATTATAACAAAATACGTCTATGAAATGAACCGAACCAAGCCCTTTGCGTTTGCGAGGTTCGATTTGGACCAGAATTTTTGAAGGGCCAAAACTAAACTGTTCGGTTCAGAACCGGTTTGCATCTGTCGTTTAAAATGCCTAAGGGGTCTAAGAATTTTAGATTCCACACACACTTCAAGGAACACATCTATAGATCGCTTACAGATTCAAATGGTCGGGGGAAATGTTATTAATATAATTATGACTAATTTCAGAATCCGAACTTTTTTCTTTAGTAACGACAGTTTTTTTTAGACGTTTTTTTTTATCTGCTGGGTCAATATAAGCCTTTCGTTTTTTTCATCAAACTAGCTGTTTCCCCAATTGATTAATCAAACTTTTTGAGATTTTTAGGCTGCTTGCAAGAGCCTCCTGACTTAGATGATTCAGAATATTCGTAAAAGATGAACTTTCCTATTGACATATAGTTGGCGGATATTTTGCAAAAGAGTATTCTCTCCTGGGAAACGCCTTGTATGTATTTTATAAGATAATGTAAATTATCGAGTATACGAAAATGAATTTTGATCTACAAAGTACATCATATCTGAGTTCTTGCAGCTAATATATAATACATACACTTCTCTTCTCTGCAAAATCAAAACAACTTTAATTGATTTTAAAGCCTTACACACTAATTTATAAAACAAGAAATTTAATGCCCAATAAACACTTACACGCAACTGATTAGCGCCACCTTTCAGCAACGAATTCAATCAAACTCACTTGAGCCTGCCCCATTAATGATGCGGCACTTAATTATCTTCAGTAATTTGTTGAAAATGAAGCGGAACAGCCTACACCGCATACCTTGAAGCATACCGAACAAACCATATCTGACACACATTGAAATATTTTTATAATTTATGCCCACCTAATGCCCCATCTACTTTCATGCATATGCATGCTTACATATATATTTGAGTCCCTTTAAATAGATATATACCTCAACTTTTGTTGGGCTTCATAATTTGCTGTTTAAAAATAACATACACAGTTCTTTTGTTTATTTGTAATACTGCAACCTGCCTACAGCTTCCCATACCCACCCCTCCACCCCTTTTGCTGCCGCATCGTAAATTTTGATGTTTTAAAAGCGAATTTTTATAGACTTTACTTTCTAGAATTACTTGAGGAAGGCTATTAAACTGTTTATTGTATTTTTCTTTTGTGGTTATTATCAAAAACATTTTTATTCAAAAATATCTTTTAGATGACTTAATCCGCAAAAGGCCCTCCCTCAATAAAAAGGACTTTGAGGCAAGCCAGCGAGAAATGTATGCCAAGGTAAAAGTGAAAACCATGTAATATTCAAATAAGGGGGCTTCCCCCCTATTGCAGACTATAGTACTAAGGGCGCGTCTGTATACAATATGTAAGTGTATAACACACTTTGTCGATTATTTGTAAATGGTTCTTGACATGCAACCTTAATTATTTTGATAAATTTGCATTTAAAGGGCATTGCCAATGTTTAGTTAGGTCAACTTAAAAGCTTTTTTCCCTCGCCAAAATAAATATTTTCCTATGGGAGTCTCAGGAAAATTATAGTATACAAATGTTATTATATATTAAAATTTAAGCTAATAATAAAAAATGATTCGGTTCTGTTTTCGATTTCGAACTATCGAAATTGGTAAGAGATCTGACTTCCAAGAAAGGATTAAAGAATCCGACTGACGACAGCTGAATGAAGACAAAATGGAAATTTGAAGATAAAGAGCGAAATATTCACCGAATACGAAACGGCATAGTTTGATCGAAACTGAAAACGGGAACAGGGCTGATAAATTTGATTAACTCACTAAACCAGATTTGCCTAGATTTGTTTTTTTTTTTAAATATATGAGTCATACAGCCTTGTTCTCAATTTCACTTCCACAAAAATTTTGTGATTTACAACCGTTTTTTATACACGTTACTCGAAGAGTAAAAAGGGTATACTAAAGTCGTCCACGTGTATGTAACTGGCAGAGGGAAGCATCTTCGGCCACATAAAATATATATATTCTTGATCAGCATCAAAAGCCGAGTTGATTTAGCCCTTCTGGACGTCCGTCCGCACGTCCGTCTGTATGAACACCTAGATCTCAGAGACTAGAAAAGTTAGAGCCACCAAATTTTATATGCAGACTCCTATAGTCTGTACGCAGATCAAGTTTGTTTTAAATTTTTGCCACGCCCCCTCCCGCCCCTCAATAAAAATGTTTGATAACTTCCACAATATTTAAGATAACGATCTCAAATTTTAAACTCACAATTTTGCTCGTTGTATCTTTAATCTCTCAAATTTTCATAAAGATCGGAAAATAATTAGCGGAGTTAAAATGGTTATACAAAATATTGCATAATTTTCTGCGCTGTTTGCTAACATAATGTTGAAATGTTCACATTAATGTTAATGCTCCGTGAATTAACATAAGGGAAGACTATTAAACATTCACTCCTCTGAGTAACGGGTATATCGAAGTGGGACAGGGCCGACTTTAACTTGCGCTCTCGTTTGTCTAAATTTGGAGCCTAAGTTACAAAACTTTTGCGGAAGTGGAATTGAGACAAGGGTGATTATTCTGCATTTCTTCCATGGAACATTCATTTCAAATTGTAAAAAATTTTTGACTTAATCATAGTACCCAGACAAGCTAAATCGATTTAGCTGGGTGTCAACTCCATATAAAAACGAGAGCTTTACTTAAAGCCGGCCTTGTCCGACTTCGATATACCCTTTACTCAGGGAAAGAAGCCGCTTTTTATGTTAATTAATTGAGCATTAACATTAAAGTTAACATACTTACTTTATGTAAACAGACACCGCTGGCTGTTCAAAAATATATAACAAAATAAATGGATTTTTATACCTTGCAGTTTGTTTTTCTAAATAAAACAACTTTTCGGACCTTTCTTTCTATGAGAGCAATACTATATAGGTCGAATTTTGACCATTTAGTGACATGAAAAGTAACAAACTAGTCGGAATTGCATGAAATTTTTATTTGACAGTTTTCTGGAAAATGTACCGAAAAACTACTGTAAAGTAGTAGGAATACTATTTTAGCTGTCAAGTTACCATACAAAAGTATGATAACGTTTTTTATTGTAAAAGTACCAAAAAATAGTAATGTAACTATTTTAGTTACTTTACTAAGTATGTGTCTGTTTTAGTGACCTTTTTGAAAATCAATCAGAGAACATTTTAGCAGCCTCCAGGTCAATAAGTTATGTTTGTTCATAACTTTTAAGACAAGACACACATCTTCTGCAAGTCGGCAGAGGCCATTCCATGCCAACAATGCTTTGACTGTTTGGGAATTCCAAGACAGCACAAGAGCAAAAACCAAAAGGTACCAACCAAATTTTTACTATTTTTACTGTTACACTTTACTATTATTACTGTAATAATACCGAAAAATTAGCTAGATAACTATTTGTACAGTATTGTCACTGAAATGCTTAAAAAGGAAGACTTTGGCCTCGTCAGATCAAGTAACGTTAGAGTTACCATTTCTATGGTAAATTTACTGAAGCAACTGTAACTTTTTACAATAACAAAATATGTTTAAAATAAATTTGTAGCTGAAATTACTATGATAATAGTTGTTAATTGCAACAACAACATAAGAGCAAACACTAAAACGTGAAACGTACAATATCTTTGGTAGATCTAACTGTTAGTACAGTTTACAAACAACAACAAAACACATGCATAAGCAAATTGGAAAAAATTTACTGTTATCGTAGTTAATTCTACCTAGCAGATTTTTTGTGTGTAGTTTTTCATAAAGACAGACGGACTGACGTCCAGACGGACACGGCTAGATCGACTCGGCAGTTGATGCTGATCTAGAATATATATATGCTTCTTTCTGCCTATTACATACACTAGCACGACTTTAGTATACACTATATAATTTACGAGTAACGGGTATAAAAAGGGTTGCTTAAACTGCCAACTGGTCTCTTAGCTGGGCCAGTTCTCAGAGAAACTAGATGATTGAGCTAGCGTAAAACTCATGGCGCCACAACCTTAACTGTCCTAACAGCTGATTGAGTTTAGCTGGGTAAAAGTAAAAAAATTGTCTGCAATTTTTCAGCAACCTACACCAGCAAAATGGATTCAACAATACCTGCTGTCTGCAGCAAAAAAAACAAAATATGTGACGAATTGACGGATTGTTGAATTGGAAGTGTTGGGTGAAATGACTGTGTGAAATATACGAAATCAACGAATGCTCTGATAGCTGAGAATCATATAGAAATGCACTGTTCTTAAGTTGATTACGATATCTGTTGCATTCTAGCTCTTCAAGATAGTTCTGAAACTTATGAAAGTCCTATTAAAGCTATTTAACTATTTTTACGACTTTAATTTCTAAGAAAAATAGCTAACAGTCCAAAAATTCTTATTAGAAATATAAAGCTCGAAAATTGAGAGTGAACCATTAAACCGAATCGAAATCTCGTTTTTAAGCTGCAAGAACCACTGAACCGAACCAGTCTTAACTCTCGAGCAGTTTGCATCTGTGCGACTAAGTTATAGCAAGTTAAGCTAAATCGATTTTTTCCATGTTTCCGCCGTTTACTTAGCACACAATTTTTTAGATGGAGCGTTACAGAGAACTGTAAAAGGCGTTGATAGGTTGGGAGACGATTAAGTTGGAAGATGATGCATTTTGTTTATGCGATTTCTATTCTTTTTTTGTTTATTTGGCGACGATTTTCGTTAGAAAAATCTCTTTTAAGCAAATACACTGTTAATTCGAAATTTGACGATCCCATTTAAAACAAAGCCAAAAACCTTACCACCCCTCTCTATATGTTAGTTCTGGCGACCAAATTTCGTAGAATTTAAAGTCATAAAATAAAAAGTTCCATTAAAAAAAAAGTTTTTTCCCCGACCGCCAGCACAACCCGCACCACGAAAAAATAAAAACTTCATTAAGAACAACAAATCTACGAACTAACGGCCAATATGTAATGCTTTTTATCAATTTATTTATCCTCAACTACGTTTCGATATTTAATATACATTAATTTACTAAGCCCTCCCCAAAAGCACACACAAATTAATATTTATTAAACATAAACACAGACACAAAACAGGTTTCTGCCGGTAACTCTCAAACTGTAGACCAATCCTGTAAAACTGTCAGTTAAGCAGTCACTGTTCGTGCGCTATTATTTTCAATTTTCATTTTCATGGTAACTTTTGGTTTTTTTAATCACTCGAAAATTTATGATCGTTTTCACACTGAACAATCAATCAGCAAGTGGGCAAAAAAAAATCACAAATAAAAACTATTTTTAATCCGTTGAACTAGAAAATGCTTTCAAGTGTTTTTAAAATTTATGTTGTAATTCTTAAAACGTTTTTTGCTCTGCCTGGCTGGGGGCAAATTTTTTTTATCTATCTGCTTGACCTTTATTTACATATAGATTTTAATCGCTGTGACAGTTTGAAACGAAATTTGTCAATATTTAAATGACAAATTTTTTTGTTGGTTTAGTTTTCCGCGACAGTTCAAGTACGTTTTTCGCTTAAATTAAATAAACAATTTGGAGATTTTTTTGTTCGGCTCTTGTTTTGGCAGCGCAATAAGCGAAACTGAAGCAGACGGCGACAGCTTGCGGCTATGACGACAACAACAACAACACCAACTAATATCCTTTGTCTGGGCATATTCTTTCAAGCGTCACAGCTCCAGCAGGAAAGCCACCCCTAAGCACAAAAAATCCCTTTTCTATGCTGGCAATGCTGGGGCTGAATTAGAGAAAGCGAACGAGAGAGAACAAGTTGAGAGCCCTCGTGCAGAGAGCATTCGTAGGTAATTTAATATTCTTAGACTTGGCCGAGCAACAGGCTACCCACATCAAACCCAAAAACAAGATACGCGAATGGAAAGGTAGGGTAAGCAAAAATCTTCCGTCAAGGACAACAAAGTCAAAGTTAATGATTGCTTAACTAATGGCAAGTGTGAGTTCAACTTGGGATAGGTCCCAGGGATGAGGGTGAGATGACACTAATGGAACTCCGTGTGCACCAGGTGCGAGGAAAGAATAACGGAAAAAATTAATCAAATGAAATCAATGAGGGAGCCTAAAAAACTATGAGAAAAAAAAATTATTGTGAGAAATTTTGTGCAGGCCAAGTCTAACATTCAATATATGTGAATAATATTCAAAAGGAGATTGTTCAGATTTTCGATATTAAACTGGAAAAATGTGAATCAAGCTCAGTTTTGGTACCGTTTTTAAGTATTCAATAACACTAGGCAACAAAGTCCAGTATCTTGAATGGTTGGTAGTGATTCTAGATGATTAAAGTTGCTAAAAGTGCATATTTTGACCCTTTTTGGGAGCGTTTTTTCGGGGAACCCATTCTATTGTTTGGACTCTCTTGATACCATCGGAAAGTAGCACTCCTTAGCTATTTAGGAAACGAAAACATATTAGAGTCTCTACCACCCACTGCATACTTTGGGGCACCAGCAATAGATAGAATATTTTTGGATTCTTACACAAGTAGTAAAAGAGGTATATCTCCATTGAAAAAAATCGCAGAATTGTTTGGGATAGTTCATTTTAAAACTAAGGAGTGATACTCTACCTTGTGAGATTCATCAGTTGTTTTAATTTTGACCCTTTTTCGGCACTTTTTGTGGGTAACCATTACTTATGTTTTCTCTTCGCTATTATCCTTAGCTTTAAAATAAACTATCCCAACAATTTCTGCTGTCTTTTAAGCATTTTGAATACCTGTGTTCAAAATCAATAAATCAGGGTTCGTAAAATAACACTCAATGTTTATATTACTTCGTTTTAATCAATGAAAAAAAAAATAAGCATTAGGCGTTTTCAGCAGACAAATCCGATTTTCGATTACTTATTTATGAATGCCGATGTTAAGCGGTGAATACAGTGATTGCCGGTTGCGACTGATAAATTTGGTAATCATGATTGGTGAGACAGTTTATCGACATTTCGGCCAACTGTTAAAGCCAAAATTGAGAATGAACTGCCGAACTTACAGCGTTAAAAGCCCTCAAAAATTGTGACAATGTATTTTTGACCAAATGTAATAAGCCAGAGAATAACCTAAACTAAGCATTCAGTGTCATTCAACAGAGAATCATTAGAAATTCAGGTCGTAGATCAGTAATCGTAAATCGAATTACGTATGAAATAATAGAGGTTACGGTTAACGTAAATTTTGCGACTTTTCACTCAGTGATAAAATCAGGGATGCAAACCGGTTCTGAACCGAACCGGTTTTGAACCGAAGCGAGCCGCTTAATCCAGCTGGTGAACGGAACCGCAAACCGAACCGGCTTCCTTTCCACAAAGAAAGAAAAACGGTTCGGTTCAGTTCTCCGACGAGTTTCAAGACGTGAATCGCTTATCTCTAGCCAATGATACTTACAAATTTGTGAATTTGATTCGTTTCCCTAAGATAATTTTTATACGACATTTCGTTCGACCCTCTATATCCTTAGCGATGCCGGATCGATATAACCTTTAAGGATGACTTGACACAAATTGTACAACACTTAATCCTGTTAGTCTTCTGCAATTGCCCGCCGATCTTTTAATATATCTGTCATCAATCTGCATTCTTTTCTTGAAAGTTGATCATTTATTTGTCGTCCTCTAGTGGACAATATTTTCCATTTTCTGTAGTACATCTTTGGCTTAATTCAATCAATGAGAGTTTTTTCTCATTTAATATGATAAATAGGGCGTGTAAAATGCATGGTACATATTCTTTTCTAGCCGTCATTCTCTGCTTTAGAAGGGCATTCCTCTAGAAAGCTTAAGACGAATCCTTCCAATCCGACATCATAAATTAGGGACATTCTTTTAAGGATTTTAAAGATATTCAAATGGTTTATAGGAATTAAATTTTTAAAGAGTGCGAAAAGTCACACTACGACAGAATTCATAATATTTCATAATGTGCCCTTATGAACCACTGAACCGAACCGAAACCGCGGTTCAGTTAGGTCCAAAAAACCGTGTAATGAACCGAACCGACGATTCAAAAACTGTGTGAACCACTGAACCGAACCAATACTTATTTTCGAGTGGTTTGCTTCCCTGGATAAAATTGACTATGCAATTCAAAGTAGATTTTATCCCGGCAGCGGGATTTAAATTTTAAGTTCGAGTATGCTTGATATTGATCCGAATCGGGATTGTCTTCCCGTCAATTTATAATAGGAATTTGGCGTTCGTGTAATCATCCAAAGTGTGGTGCCGTTGGCTGAGCGGCGATGTCAGTGAGTGCAGTCTTTCGAGGTCCCGAGTTCGAGTTAGAGGTGGATAACTATCGATGGCACTATCGTCACTATCGATGGTTTGACACTATCGAGACGCTATCGATGGTAGCTCAACACTATCGATAGTTTTCGAAAGTTTTTTTAAAGCATTAAACATTAAGAAAAACTCAAAGATTTTAGCCTAAAGAAATGTGTTTAACTTTTTAAATGTATTCTGATATTAAAAACAATTAGGAATTTTTGGACTTAAGCATTATTTTGAGAGATTGGAACATTTACTTTTCCATTAAATGGAGGGTCGAAAAAAAGCCTATTTCTAAAATTATTAAGAACCCCCCCAAGAAGGCACCACAGTCGATAACACCTCAACCGACGCTTTTTATCCCCTTACTACCCTATCAAATCCACCAACAATTCGACCGGTAATCACACCTTACCAACCCATTGTAAAAGCCTAAGCGCTTTCATATAAAGGTTATTTTGCATTCGCGACTTTGGACCTTAGAAACCTTCGCGGGCAGCGGCCCGTTTAATGGCAATCGGATGACGGATAGTTTTTGAAATTTCGAGATTTTATATCCATTTCTGGCCCATTTCTTCAATTCCTCAAGTTTCATCAAAATCGAACACGGCAATCGCGGTTCTGGACCATTTTCCGCCCATTTCTTCTACTTGGAAACCTCCGGGCAACCGTCGAACCACTATCCAAAGATTTACCGAAACCGCAAATTTTTCACCGCGGTTTTTGGACAATCGCGAATTTCTTCAACTTAGAAACCTCCGGCAAGCGTTTAATTCATTCCCCAAGATGATTGCAATCGAGACGGTTATAATGGCGATTTTTGACCAGAAACTTTCGCGGCCAGCGTATAACCTTGATCAAAATTCACGCATCGGATGAACGGATAGTCTTAAACGCGGTTTTAGACACCCGCCCTTCCTCAAATCAATTTTACCGCATTTTTCAACTTAGAAACCTTCAAGCGTTCAACCATTCCCAATTCCATTGAAATCGGATGAACGATATAATTTTGCAAATTTCGCGGTTTTTGGACCATTACAGACATGGACAAGCCTATGACACTTCCTGTCGATTTTGATTTTAAATCGTTCCACGGGTTTACCCATAGGGACAACATACTTTCACTTTTATATATATTATTATTATGTAAGTATAGATATAATTACACTAGCTTACATAATTTTCGATCTGGACCATTTAGCAGTCATTTAATATGTAAAACCGACTGCTGAGTCCCAAAATCAATTCCAAATAAAAATTGGTGGTGCTGTTTTCGAGAAATCGCGAAGAAGCTAGTTTATTGGCTTGGAAGAAAAGTTACTATAGAAAATAGTATAAATTTTCAGTTTTGGTTTATTGATTGATAATGGACACATTTTCTTAAAGGGTAGTTGAATTCCGTATTACTACACCACTTTTTAATCCGATGGTGGATTGCGAAGCTTTGCTTCAGATTCATCAGTTTTTGGAAAAAAGCTAAGTGCAATTTTGACTAAGAATAAAATTGTACAAAACTTTTTTTGACGCTTGTGAATCGAAGTAATTCAAACTTTTTAACATAAGAAAGAGCAAAAATTGAATCATTTTTGAAATTTTTCTGTGATTCAAACTGGTTTCCGATCCACTTAAATAAAATGTTTGAATATTTTTTTTAAATAACAACCATTTGTGAGCTCGGGCAAAATACCGGAGTGGATCAATTTTTGGTTCAATGTACATTTCTTTTTCCAACCACTTCTAGCTACCCTTCTAAGGAAATAATTTGGGACAGGTCAATATTTTGGATCATTTGTTTTGTGTCAGGTGTTTGGCAACCAGTTGACAGTTTGCTCCTCTTGCCTAGCCATAAATTACATCAATTTATGCCACCTCTAAAAATACTATTCATTTGCTCGCACATTCGTTATTTGAACTCAAGCGGCTAAGCATTAATGATTAGCCTTAGACAAAAGTTCCCCCGCCCAGCTGCTGCCGAACTACTTTGAGCGACAGCCTGAAAAGAGTGCGGCGTTGGGAGATGAGTGGTGGGTGGGGGTGCATTGTGATATGGTCGAGTGGCCATTTATTGGCATGAAGCCAATTCAATGCTTGACATTTATTATGATAGGCTTATTAGGAGGAAGAGCATGGGACACTTGTCGCCAGATGACAAGAAAACTATTAACCACATGCTTGACTTACTTAGGTGTTTCAGTAATGGTTCAAGTTGTGGATACGATTTTAACTAACATTTAAGTAAAAGTTTTTATATTTTCAGAGGTCTCTAGAACATTTCGTTTGATTTTATGGTTGCAGGTTCTTCAAAAAAAACTTGTACACTGATTTCAGAAGCAAAATAAGAGACAGAACATTTAAAGAAGTAATTTTCTAAAAATTAATATTTCGCATTTCTACTAGAATTTCACACCAGCTCTTGTGTTTCTTACTATACTATAGAGCAACGATGTTCAAGAAGAGCGAGTCCAAAAAGTGAGAGTGTATTGGTGTGCGATATCAAAGCGACACAGCCCAGCTTTGAACTGCCCTCAACGACGGCTGGGCAGCGAATGAAGGCAAAGAGAGCTCTGCTTACGCACATATGCGGTCGACTCGTCTGCGTGTAAATAGCCAATTGCGCTTGGCCCCTGGGGGCTATGGAGGAACATCGCTGCTATAGAGTCTATATACTTAAATTATAAGTTCTGTTCTTGTTTCTGGACTTTCGAAGATCCCAAATCTAAACATGTTCTAATTACCGAAACAATATACTAAAATTCTTATCCAATATCACAACACAAATTCACCGGCTTTTGTCATTTCAAATATGTGATAATAGCGCGTGCCAGTTGCAGTTCAATATCAATATCAACAAGCATAACCAGTTTCCAGCTTTGTTTTTCAATTCAAATGCAAAACCACTTTACAACAATAACAAATGAGATAACACGAACATGTACCTTCGTTTTATTCATATGTGGAGTTCTATTTGCGGCTTCTCGACAATTAGGAAACGTTTTTTCTTACCCTTTTGGGGGCTCGCAGCACACACACAAAATCAAGTTCAATGCGACTTGGCAACCAGAAACCCCTGCAAAATAGCTTGACTTGCCTCATGAATATTAAAATAAAATGTTATAATTTTTTTTTTTGCATAATGACTTGAGATATTTTTAACGGAACATAAAATTTGGAAGCGGTCTTAAACTGGTGATAAGGTAATGTAAATAAGTTATGTAGCATTGGTTTAGTTAGAAAAATGCAATTCATTCCACTTTAATGCATAAGCTTTTGCAAAAATATAACGCCACCTGTTCTAGTAAACAAAGTGTGCCATACTTTATTTAAATATGCTAAATAACAACTTATACCAGATTCTTAAGATATTCCAATATCTATATGTGTGTATATTAAGCTTTCGAAATAAACAAAATACTAGTTTGGCTTATATTTAAATTAGTACAGGATTTTCACCTGATCGAATGAGGGGCTGGGCCTATATAAGCCGCGTAGTGGCTCAGCCATAGTCAGTCAACTGAAAGATCGTCTAAGATCAACGGATCCAAAACAAAAAGACCAACATTTTTTTCGCGTGTGAGAAGAAGTTTTACCTAAATAGAGTCTGAGTGATAATGGTAAATTAATAAACAGAAGGAGGGGCTAAAGCCATGTGGTTGTGTTATAAATATAAGCTTGAAATGGTGAAATTTAACAAATGTGCGGCATATGTAAAACAAAAACTATTAAACAGGCATAGAAATCCTAAAGAAGTTATTAGCTATGCGTTAAATCTTAACTACAACGAGCACTAAAAGCGAATTTCTTTAAACGCAGGCGACGTGGCAGAAAATTTAAGATTTTCTTGTAGACAGGGCTAGCCATATTTGACGGACGCATTTTTTTTTTTAATTTTTATCTCGAAAATGTTCACCTTGAGCAGCTATGGCGTACCTTTTTCATCATTGGGCCAACATGACTTAGGCCAACATTTCGGCCGGAATTTCTTGGCGGATATTGTTTTTCAAGCCTTCCAGGGTCCTTGGCTTGATAATGTAAACCTTTGATTTCAAATAGTCCCACAAAAAGAAGTCTGAGGGCGTCAAATCACAGCGCTAGTCTAGTTAGTGACCCTGTAGTACGGCTGCACCGGTGCGGCACAAACGAACCCCCTAGCTCTTCGTAGTGAGCACTCGCCACCAGACCAACCACCAGCCAAGTATTTGCCAAACGAATTTTGTATGGGAATATCCCGAAAACATACCGATCGGTACGACCCTGCATTACCAGTCGTTAGTGTGGTGATGAGTGCACACTATAGTTCAAGTACTAGACTAGCGGTGTGAAGCATTACCTGTCGTTAACGAAGCGACTGACGCTCAGTGATGCATCAGGTCGTTAGGCCTGGTAGTGCATTGACACCAGCTGAACTATAGGGGAACTATAGTGTGGGAAATTTTCTTCGCAATTCTGTCATAACAGGCTGGGCTATGTGAGGAGTTGCACTATCTTGCTGAAACCACACAGAGTTGAAAGGAATTTTCTTTCGGCGTAATTCTGAATAGAAAAACTCTCTCAACATGCTCAAATAACGGTAACAGTAACGCTGTGACCGTTTTCTTCGAAGAAGTAGGGCCCGACAATGGAGCCTGATGAAACTGCGCACCACACTGTGACACGAAGTGGATGCAATTCCGTCTCAGGGAGTATCTGTGGGTTGACAATTTTCCATATTCCATATTCGACAATTTTGTTTGTTTATGTTTGCTGTTTAAGTCGAAATGGGCCTCGTCAGACATAAAAGGGCAGTTACACATGTTTTCGTCCTCTTCCACCACTTGAAGCATCTTCTGGCAAAACTCCAAGCGAATCGGTAGGTCTGCTACATTCAGTTTGTTAGCCATTTGAATTTTATATGGGAATAAGTTCAAATCATTATGCATAATTGACTGCAATGACTGTCTGCTTATACCCATTTGAGCAGATAAGTTCCTTGTCGAAATTCTTGGATTGTTTTGAATGGCAGTAGCTACAGCGGCGATTGTTTCCTCCGTCCGAACTGTAGGGTTTCGATGGTAAGGTCTTCTTTCGACTGTCCCACGCTCGGTAAAATTGTTAACAAGTCTCATTATGGTCCATCTGCTCGGTGACATGCTCGCCAAACATGCCTATACTCCTTTTGAATCCAAACTACGGACTCCAGGGCCTGATAGCGGCGGACAATCCTAATTCTTGTTTCAGTGTCCCAGTTATTCGTTTTTCTCATATTTAATGATCAATCTACAAAAAATAAAAAAATTAATCAGATTCATCAAATGGAAAAAAAAGAAACTCAATTTTTATACCCTGTTCCCATTGAAAATGGGAAAAGGGGGATCATGAAGTTGTGCAAAAGTATGTAACAGGCAGAAGGAAGCATTTGCGACCCTATAAAGTATATATATTCTTGATCAGCATCAACAGCCGAGTCGATTTAGCCCTGTCCGTCTGTCTGTCTGTCTGTCCGTATGAACGCGTGTTTCTCAGAGACTATAAGAGCTAGAGCCACAAATTTTTGCATGTAGATAGGTGTATACCCGATTCAAAACGAGTTTGTTTCAGATTTGGAAAATTCCTCCCCCTCCCCCCTTTAAGCGCAAAAAACTGTCAGAGCCACAATTTTTAAGATAGACCTTCCAAACTTTACATATATCAAGTAAGGCCCAATATCTATCTATTCTGAAAAGATCACCAAGATCGGACAAGATAAACACCGAAGTTATATACGAATCAATTTTGCTTGTGGGAGAGAGGGGGGGTCTTGCATTGTCAGTAATCGCGCGCGGCCGCATGCCATGCGTGTGTGCGTATGTTAGAGTGTGTGTGTATGTGTGAGTGTGTGTATATGTGTATGGAAACACAAGAAGTGAAGGGAACAGGGTATTTTGTAGTCGGGGCACTCGACTGCAGCTCCCTTACTTGTTTTTGTTAGCAGCTTTCATCAGCCACCCTGTATACTTGAATCGTTATAGCTTTGCAGAGTCTCTTTTTTAGCTTTCTTTTTAAGGACAGGATTCTGTCGGGTTACTTTCGAGTGCCAGTGTTTCAACAACACCTGGTTTTGTCCATCTTTTGCAATTCCCGACTCTCTTTTTTTGGATAATTCATGTATTCTTTCCTTGGAGGCTGCAGATTGAATTTTCTGATTTCTGAACATTGAATATTCTTTAGTATTTCTCCAGACACCTACTTTGCATGAGCGGCGTTCTCAAGGTGCCTACGATTTCTACTGCATTTCCGTTCTATATGATAATTCTTAAACAGTGTCGGCATAAACATATATATTTCAAAGTCCTATAAATGTTTTTTACTAATTTTTCAAATAATAGCTAAAAGTTAAGTACTTTAAATTTGAATGTTTAATGCTCGAATACTTCGAGTGAAACTCTGAACCGAACCGAAACCGCAGTTTGGTTTCATTCAAAAACCATGTTTTAAACCGAACCAGTGGTTTATATACTCCATGAACCACTAAACCGAACCTATCCTAACTCACGATCGGTTTGCATTCCAGTTAAAAAGTAACTATCCCGAAACTATGAACTTTTTTAATTTAAGAGTATTCATAAATTTGGATCTTTTATGAATGTTTGAAAAATTCAGAAAATTTTTAGAATACTCCTCTAAAACTTTTATAACACAATAAGCAAGAAAGCCGCTCAAACCCGGCTGTAATATGTTCTGTTCCTCCAAAAAAAAGTATGCTCAGCAGCAGAATGCAGAAAATAAACTAGATCTGCCTGCAAGTACAAGAAGTTTATGTCACAGAAATGTTGAACTTCTATCTCTTGCCATTTCGGAGATTTCGGAGACAGACGACTTTTAGCTTTTGGTGCTGATGAAGAATACTTTACTTTATAGAGACGGAAACCTAACCTTCGCAACAGGGAATGAAAATAAAGCCATGAATATTTCAAACTTAAATAATATTTCAAGCCAAAGCATACTAATTATAAGGCTTGTTAATATGAATCAAAAAACATAGTAAATTGCGGTAAATACCAAACTTACTCCAATTCTTCTTTATAAACCTACAATTATACTCTAACATTAAAATTTTCTTTTATTTCGCCCTCAGTGCTGCCAACTCTTCAGGACCTAAGCAAGCTAGATCAACATCTAAAAATAGCTAGAAATGGTATCAAGCAGCTATATAAACAGCTTTCATTGGTTTTTATATCCGTTATTCGTAGAGTAAAGAGTGGTATAAAAGTTGGGAAATGTTTTTAACAAAAAGAGCACCCCCCCCACCCCATTAGTGATCAGCATCAACAGCCGAAGCTTCTTACCCACCCAAACAAACTTGCAAAATTCTTTCCATGCTAGCAACGCATTCTCGTCTCAGGAGAAATGACCTACCAACCCAGCGACTGACTTGAAGGGCCGCAGAACACAAACTATCCCCAACAGGGGATGGTTTATAAAATAGTTTCTAGATTAAGATCTGAAAAATTATTGTTAGTCTCTTTAAGTGAAGATCCAATAAATACAAAATAAGCTTAAAAAAAAAACCAAAAAAACAGCTGAGTCGATATAGTTATGTCCGTCTGCCAGTATGAACACCTAGATCTCGGAAACTAGAAGAGCTGGAGCCACCAAATTTTGTATGTAGACTCCTATTGTCCCTACGCAGATCAAGTTTATTTTGGCCACGCCCCCTTCCGCCCCCACAAAAAAAATGTTGAATTACTGCAATAATTTTAAAGATATCTACAATCTCTGAAAGTTTCATAAAGATCGGATAATAAATGGCAGAGTTATAAAGGTTATTAAAAATGTTGCCTACTTCTTGGCGCTATATGCACTTTTTGCTCACATAATGTGGAAATGGTCACATTAATGTTAATGCTCTGTTAATTAAAATAGCCTATTTTAAATAGGGAAAGGCTATTAAACACAAATTGCCCTGAGTAACGGGTATATCGAAGTCAGGCAGGACCGACTTTAGCTTACGCTCTCGTTTCTGTTAGTGTGAGTCCTTGTGAACGTGAATTGTCCCCTATGAACTGTCCATTATGAACTGCTTATGGGAAATCAAAAAGTTGTTCACTCTAAAACGAATTTTCCGACCGATTGCTCGTATGGAAGCTTTATGTCACAGTCATCCGATTTTGCTGAAACTTTGTAGAATTGTGTAAAAGTCCAAAAGATAAATACAAGCCAAATTTATGGACGTTTCCTTTGAAAACAAAAAGTTTTTCACACCAAGATAATTTTTCAGACCTAACTTTTCTATGGCAGCTACGTAGTTGTCCGATTTGAACCAAACTTTGTGAAATCAAAAAATAGTGTAGAAAACTAATAAATGCATTGTTTGGACAATATTTGATCAAAGACAAAATATTTTTTCTTACTAAAACTAGTTTTTCGACCGTTCGTTCCTATATTCCTATATGATATAGTGTTCCGATTTTGATCCAGATTAAATATGTTGTGTAGCTATTAAAAAAACAATTTTTGCCATAATTTCGTTAACATATATTAATATTCACGTTTGCTATGAGTTAATTTCCGCTAGCTTGGCCTTGGCTAGCTTGGTGTAGCCGCCAGATTATAAATTTGTTAGCCATCACCATTCTAAAAACTGCAGAAATGTCACAAAAAATAGCTAAATTGGCAACACTACTCGTGATAAGTAACAGTAATTTATGTAAAAATCGGCCATCTCTACATGGATTTTTAGTGAGCCGTTCTATCAATTTGACAGCACAAGGGATTTGTCTATTTAATTCCAGGCAATCTCCATTCAACTATTAGCTTAATCCTAGCAAAATGACTTGTGTTAGTTGTTTGGGTCAGCGGGAAGCCTCGGTCAAGTGTTTGTTCAATGTCTTGGATACGTTTAAGCAACATGTTTTGAGTAAGTACCACCTCCACCCCTTCCATCATTGAGATCACTTATTGTTTACTTTTATTAATGTCACCAGTGCTGCAGAAATCATCAATCGAAGATGCCCAGACCATTATTAGCCTACAATCACGTAATGATAAGCTGCACAAGGCGTTGGAACTGCTGAAACAACGACAGGAGGCCATGAACTTGCATGTGGACAAGCGCAGAAAATTGTCACCCAAAAAGTTCAAGCCCCCCAAGCCTGAGCCTCCGGAAATGTCACCTCTGCCCCAAAGTCAAAGCTCTTTGAACATGAACATAGCCTTAAATAGCATAGAAATCTCAGAGGAGGAGGGGGAAGAGAATGACGATGAGAGCATAGCGGAGACTGAAAGTGCCGCTAAGAGAACTCCCCGCAAGTTAAGACGAAAAGAGAACATTCTGCCTGACTCCAGCTGGCTGGGCAAGACTCCTACTCCTCAGCAACTTTCTCTCAAGCCCAAAATCAATTTATCCTTGACGCGGAGAGGGGCACAACTGAAGCAAACACGTCTGCAGTTTGATGTTAGCAAATCCAAGGATCCGGATCAAATAGAAGACAGTCCTAATTTGTACAACGCTCTGAAGCAGGCCAAGCAATCGCGTTCTCTACTCCACAAGTATGTATAACAAAAGCCACAAAAAGCCTGCGTTAACTAATCCTTCAAGTTGGCAGAACCGACACAGGCGACGTCATCGCCCACAGCAGCGGGAGCAGCCTCAACAAGACTTGCGCCCAGCCCCTGTTTGAATTGAATGAGACAGGGCCGCCAAATCATCTTTCCAATCTGTCTGTCATGGCTCCACCACCTGCCTTGCCTCCCATTAAGTCCGACTCGGAGAGCCTAATTTTGCTTACACCTGGCACACAAGATATTGTTTTCTTAGATGATAGCTCATCCGACGAAATGATCAGCAATTTGGGGACCATGGATCTGATGGCCGAGGTAATGAAAGAAGACGATTCTACAGCTTTGAAGAGATATGAAAAGAAGATGATTGAAAAGCAAAAGCAAAATCCAGCCCCAGATCCAGCTGCACAGGTTCCGTCACGCATTAAAGCGGAGCCACAGACACAAAAGCTGGAATCATCAGCAGTTGCTGCAGCAGATGTGGGCAATGAAAGTACCAAATTGCCCGAAGATATTGAGAAATATATGTTGGATATGTTGGAAGAGGAGGATCCGCATAAGGAGGTGAAGGAAAACGAAGTAGAAGAAGAGTTTCCTCGGCCCATAATAATTAAACCGGAACCGGAAATGAGCTTAAAAGAAAAATATAATATCGACTGTGCTGAATGCGAAAAGGTGAGTAAATATTTTCTCGTTTGAAATGAAAAGTAAAAACGGGGTTATAATCAGTATAGATGCCTTGATGCTAAAGATGCTTGAATTTCAGTGCGAGAGTGGGGAAAACATAACTATTGAGGTAAAATTTAATTCGAGTTTTTTTGGACGTGGTTTCACCATAAGGCCTTGGATTTTTTAAGTGGTGTCTCCTAAGGAAGGGCCTAGTCCACTGTCACCTTTCCCATGCACTTCCTCTTCCTCCTCCTATGAATTTAAATCTTATGTTCATAATTCGCGGTCCATCGAGGAATATTTTATAATAATGCGGCGCTAATGATTCAATACATAATAGTTCTTTCTATTCTTACCTCCGAGAAATGGATGTCCTCATTTATAACATTCTCCATGTTGGGATTATACATCCTTCAAATGGATTCGCTGAGGATGCGAGGTATAGGTTCTTAGAAAATTAAATTTGGCCAGGTACCCAATGTAGTGGTCCTTTTTCCGACCAAAGCAGGGAATGTCTTCTTTTAGGTCCCTCCACAACCGCTCAATGTTTTGGGAATGGGCGCCGGAAGACGGGTCAACAAAAATTTGTGAAAGATTCACTGTTTTGGTGCTGGAATCCCTCTAGACAATTGTATGCCCTCCAGCAGTCTGACATTATATTTGTCCCATTTGCTACTCGCACTTTAATAATTGCAAGCATAGTGCTCACAGGATTCGACGGGCACTTCAAAGAAATCCCCAGTGCCACGGTCCACTCCTCCAAACACCCACTGACCTTCTACAAGACGACCGCAGTTGAATTTCCGTCGTCCAATTTTGGTTTCGTCAATTTCGACATGAGAACAACAGCTGTATACAGCCAGTGTTTAATTTGAGGGGAGAAGTCCCACTTACAGCCAGTAGAAGAGTGCTTGCACGATTACAGAGCAGTGGTCGCTTTTTTGACCCTTTCCAGACAGTTTTCATTCCAACATAGTTTTTGTCAAGTAGTACTTAGATAGCAGTGTCGCTAAATTATAGTACTTAGTTAATTAATCGAAGGGGAATCAAGTTCGTAACTTTATATTTTCTGGTGAAAAGCACAAGTTCGGTCTTTATTGGATTGACCCCAACACCAAACATACTCTGAGAGTGTCGCTAACGAATCCTGCATTAAGTTGCATAGAGTTTGCGGAAAATTGCCTCTGCTTAATATAACGACATCGTCCGCATACGCGATCACAGTATGTTCCCGCACTTTCATAAGTCTTAAAATTAGATGCAATGATATAAGCTTGGCTTTGAACCAAATTAAACTACTGAACCGAATCTGTCTGAAATTCCGAGCTTGCATTTCTAGCAAAAACTTGTTGTAGACCAAAGATCAAATAATTTTTTTTCTTTTTAATTTTTCTCCTCCATAGCTCATCAACTTCCTGGGATCCAATTTAGATGAAGAAAAAATACGACAATATCTTAACGAATGCCGGCATTACAATGAACGTTCAACGACCCCACCTGGATTCTGGAATCCACTCATGGTTTCCTTTGCCAGCGATGATCCACGCAATGAGGTGTTGCTCGATATGCGATTTTCAAAGGACTCCAAAGCGCCGAAATAGTAGGCATAAAACATCTTTATTAAGTTTAAGCTTCACATGTCATTCCCAATTATGTAAAATTACAAATTTCCACGCTTGGCCTGTTCAATTTCAATGGCCGTGAACAGAGATTTGAAATTGCCCGCACCAAAACCCTGCAATCAATAGAATTTATATAAATAAAATTGTACAAAAATTTTTAGCAATATTTACAAACTTACATTGTGATTGTAACGCTGTATGACCTCAAGGAAAACCGTGGGCCTATCCTGACAATTTTTGGTAAATATCTGCAACAATCTAGAAACTATTTTATAAACCATCCCCTGTTGGGGATAGTTTGTGTTCTGCGGCCCTTCAAGTCAGTCGCTGGGTTGGTAGGTCATTTCTCCTGAGACGAGAATGCGTTGCTAGCATGGAAAGAATTTTGCAAGTTTGTTTGGGTGGGTAAGAAGCTTCGGCTGTTGATGCTGATCACTAATGGGGTCGGAGATGCTTCCTTCTGTTACATACATTTCCACAACTTTAGTACACCCTCTTTACTCTACGAATAACGGATATAAAAACCAATGAAAGCTGTTTATATAGCTGCTTGATACCATTTCTAGCTATTTTTAGATGTTGATCTAGCTTGCTTAGGTCCTGAAGAGTTGGCAGCACTGATCACGAGTCGCTGTCGTGATATCTAAGGCAGGCCATCCACACACGAATTTGTTCAGTTCGACGTAATGTTCGTCGTTAGTGGAGATGTTCGGGGCAGATTTTTGTGTCGAACACTAACGACGAACATTTCGTCAAACCAAACAAATTCTTGTGTGGAAATTCGTTGCTTTAAGCAACAGTTGTGAAGTCGCAGTTATAAGTTACATGCATAATGGGGCTATTATCTACCGGTAAAACAATCAATGCTGTCGGCAATTTCTAGCGCCAGAATATTTAAATTTTCCTTATCTGTGCTGTAGGCACCTTTTTACCGCAAATACCGGTATTAACCATTCAAGTTCTGATTAACTCCTGCAGTAACTGTGACTTCCAAGTAGCGGTTACTTCTAACTGGTTGCTCACCACTAGTAACTGCACACTTCTAACGAAAACAATAACATACACAAAATATCAGCAAAGTTTTCCAATTTATAATGTATGACATATTTGCCGCTCTCGATGGCTTGTACTTTGGTTTGCCTGCTAACTATGTGGCCGCCCTATTCACTCTGCTGTTGTGTGTATTGAGTGCGCTCTACTTTGCCAACTTTTTCAAGGACAAAACCGTAAGCCAAGTTTGATTCCACAGGCCAAGTAAAGATTTTGTTCATTTGAAATTTTTAACTACAGGAACCGGAGGACGAAGGGCTGGGCTTAGATGAATTGCCTGCCGTTGAAGATGAACATAATCAGCAGCGGCTTCCCAACGAAATCGATGAGGATGATGAGGCCTATGAGGAAAACTCTAGTGACAGCGATTCGGAGCAACAGCCCAATCCACAGAATTATGAGCATTTAATGGGAAAATTTAAGGCCAAACGCTTACAAAATAAGGTAGAAAAGACGCTGACACCGCTACAGATAGAAGAGGAGCAGCGCATTGAACGTGAACAATTGGCGGCCATTTTTGAAATGCTGCGCAAACAGGAGCAAGAATTGAACCTAAAAGATCGAATTAGCGATCAAGATCTCAACGAACAAGTGAGGCTATATCGCTGAGCACTAAACTGCTGCCTACATACATACATACATATATGTAGTAGATATGTACATACAGCGTAACTGAGATCCAGATGTGGCCAATTAAGCTATTTTGGAGTCAATGTCTTCTAGTTGTTTTTCTCATATTTATCAAAAGTATTGTAGTAAAATTAGGCAAGTTGATGTGTTGTTTATTTATTTATGTATGATATTAAGTCTGTGAAGGAGCCAAATAGAAAATAAAATGCTGTACATATATAACTATTAGCTGAAAATGCGTCGATCCAATTTTATAGAAACATAAAATATGAACGAACAGAAGGCAATATTGACTCGGTTGTTGATCAAGAAATTATCTAAGATCTGTTTTTTAAGAAAAGTCTGTGGAAATGGGGAAAATTCGCAGAAATCTGTTAATGAATCTTTTTTGTTTTTCATCCGATCAGTTTCAAAGTCATTCTCAAAGAGTTTGAAAGTTCAAAAACCAATCTTTCGGATAATGATAAGTTATCATTGATAGGGCTACAAATTTCACAATAGTGCAAAATCATGGGGAAATGACCTAGCGCACGGTGTAGCGGTTAGGATCTCGGCCGCAATGGTTGATTGGTAGCCTGGAGCTATTCTATGTATAAAATTACTTCAATCCAAGGGATTTTGGTCTTTGCTTTGCCAAACAATCCCACACTCCGGATAGAACAAACGTGGATTTTATCGTCTAATCACAATCTTAAACGAGGCTAAAGTTGTACTGGATTATAGGGTTGGACATACCTTCTTCTGACTGTAACCTCCATGTGCACTTAATATACTCTTTGTACCTTTGGTACAGAGTATAAGAAGAGTTTTCAAAGGCAACCCTCACACCCCAATTCTAGGTTGGGTTTATCTAAAGCCTAGCAACCCTTGATTGCCTTGGCAACCACAAATATTTATTTACCCCCTCTCATCTATTCACTTTTCTATTATCAGCTGAGAAAGTCTCAATCTTATGTAAAGTTCTCCCGAAATAAAACCCCAATTTTTCACGAAAATGGTCAACTTTGTGTATCCCGAGGAGTTGTACTTTTTTGTTGAGAGCATTCGTGGCTTTGAGGTGCGCGATGTGGGCAGCTCCAAATGGCTGGAGGTGCACGAGATGATTATCAAGCTAAGTCAGCAGGCGGCCATTGAAGTGGCCCAGAATCGTGAGGAGGAGGTCAAAGAGTTTCTCATCTCACGGGATAAGTTACGGCTACTCATACACGAAGCTTATTGTGTGAATCTATGGAAGACTCGTGTGTTGCCGCATCTGTTGGAAATTGATCCCAATCCTCAGGCCACTTTTCTCATCTACACTGTGCTGTATCATGAGGCAGCAGTGGTGGCTCTCTTGGATATTTGCCTCTATCATCCGAGTGGCTGTGAAACATTGCAGGAGTCTGTATTGGATCTCATTGATTACTGTGCCCAGGCGGTGTCACAGGTTATCGGATTAGTTAGCATGGGTTATCATGAGAACGAATCCAAACTGGATGTGGATGAGGCTGTTCTAACCGAATTGGAACGTCAGAAACGGGACTTGATTTATAAGATTGGTCTACGCTGCATTTCCATATTGAATTATATATCGGATAATGTTTCCTTGTTTCATTTGAGTGCTGCACGCCGTTTGCTGGTTACCCATGATATACCCTGGCTAATGACCGATGTGTTAAGCTTCCGTCCCTGGCAACGGAAGACCAGCAAAGGATTGCAAAAGTTCATCGATGAGAAATGGACAGCAGTGGAGGATGCGGCCAAGATAGTTAAGACGGAGGCACAGACCTGGTTTTGTGTACGCCAGCTGTTGCTCAATCCACAAGTCATGGAGAACTATGTGCTGAACGAGGCACGCTGCAAACAGTTGTCCAAGGTGAGACGCAAGCAAGTTCCTTTCTACTTTAAGGGGTAGTATAACTTGCAAAGAAAAAAATTATATTTGTTTTTTTTTTTGCATAATTTATAGTTCAGATCTTAAAAGGATTTTACAAAAGTCGAAATTCTTGTGATGCAATTTTTTGTCAATGTATATGAGGCATTTACAAGATACTTCAAATTTGAAAAGGGTTCCGCAATTCGGCCAAAACCACTGGACTGATTTTGTTCAGAGAGGTAATATTATTTTTTGTTTTTCATTTGTCGAAAATTGGAGTAATTTATTTCTTGGTGGAAATAAAAATAGGGCTATTTTGTGAAATTAATTTAAAAATGTTTAAGGACAATTTTCTTCACCAGATTTTTTTGTGAAAAACTTGGCTATTATTTGCCTCCTTTCCAACTAAAAACCGTAATTTTTTTCTTTTCTAAAACTGAGTAATCTGAGTACACTAAGTTTTTGCCTTTTCACTCACTCATTCAATTCGTTTGTTATATTTAGACAGCGGATTTTATGCAACTTTTTAAATGAAGACAGATTGAAGTGAAATTCGGGATTTATACTATTTAAATATCCCTCTTTCCATTAAAAGCTGCATATTCAAAATATGTTTTTTTTTTGCATATTTTGCATATGGGCACAGAAAGGTCCACCGAGACCAAAAAATTAAAAGTACTGAAAAACACTTTTTTCGATCATATTTTTAAAGGGAAGCAATTAAATTAAACTTGTTTAAGCCAATCTTTAATTTACTCATATTCCATTTCGAGATTTTCAAATGCAAAGTCGAGCAATCACCATTTTTCTTATTTTAATCATTCTTTTGCAGGTTTTTTTCCTAAAAAAGTACCTATAGATTTCATTTAATTTTGCTCTCTAAAGTCATTTTAGGGGTACAAAGTGTAAACAAAGATTGCATAAGAAACCATACCAAACTATGTGAGTGCAATTAACAGTAAGTTTTTTCTTTGCATTATCAAAGAAACCACAAAAGTAATCATAGAGAAAAATTTGTCACATAACGTATGTCACGTAACGTATCATAATGATGAAAATATAAAAAATCCCAACATTTATTTTTCAACGAATCAGCTCTAAATATATAGTTACATGATTGAAGATCGTATTAAAATTAGTTGTATTAAGAAACTCGAACGGGTTTCGCATATTCTGTTACATAACGTATTCATTTTTGTCTGTCAGTATCTTGGGATCTTCTCTTTCCCAAGATCCCAAGATACTGACAGACAAAAATGAATACGTTATGTAACAGAATATGGAAGTGCGCTTTTTTGGCTATCATAAAAATTCAAAAATCAGCGAAACCCGTTCGAGTTTCTTAATACAACTAATTTTAATACGATCTTCAATCATGTAACTATATATTTAGAGGTGATTCGTTGAAAAATAAATGTTGGGATTTTTTATATTTTTATCATTATGATACGTTACGTTCTTCTCTTTCTGAAACTCCCAGATAATACATAAAAAAATAGGGCTACTAAAATGCTATTCAAAAACCAATATGGACAAATTTATTTTTAAACTTTTCTTTATTTTTCTTTATGATGAAGGTTAATTAATACGTACGACTGTCGCGTGCGTGCTGTGGAAATGCCCTATATGCTAAATATGAAAAAAAAAATATGCAAATATGCAAAAAAAAAATTCAAATATGCAAATAAGTAAATATGTTTATAATAGTTTTAAAATGAATTCGAGTATACAATTTTGGACTTAAATACATTTTCTTTTAATTTAGAAGTTGTAATAATGCATTTTCCACCACAAATTAATTGTGTGCAAGTTATTTTAACCTTAAGAGCTCACAAAAATTTTGTTTTTAAAATTCTTCAGTAAATTAGCTTATATTCTTGTTCCATTGGCACATTTTAGCGATCTTTCTCTGGATGTTCTGATTGACCACATTGTTTCTGTGGATTTCCTCATAAGAGGTAAATGTTCAAGTCGTCCATGACGGATGATCAAGTCAAAGGCTAAATAATGTTGCCTTTTCCGCTCAAAATAAAGAATTTTAAAGTGTTATTAACAGGAACAGATTTGTGTCCATAGCGTTGTCATGAGGAGTGGAGTGTTTTAGCTTTGTGAGTGAGGGTTTTAGCACAGTGCACACTGGGACTGAATGGAAAACTGACCGGCAGAATTTAAAACTTTCGTTGACTTTGGCCTAACAGGTGTCAAAATCACTCTACGGAGGCTTTTAGGTGCTCTGATTTCATTTCTGGCCATATTTTTCCGATCGGGATGGTGGTCGCTGACTTATGGAGGGGAAAGTGGTAAAATTAAACAAAAAATCAAATGGGGTACCGTTTTATAGGTTTTTGGGTGCTCCAATTTTATTTCTGGCAATACTTTTTTTAAACGTTGGGGAGGGGACTTACTTATGGAGGGGGAAAACGTAATATCTAAAAAAAAAAATCAAATGGGGTATCGTTTCTTAGGTTTGTGGATGCTCAGATTTGATTTCTGGCAATATATTTCCGATAGGGGTTCGATGAGCATTCCAAGGAAGAGACGGGCGGGGGTTTTTGAACAAATTCCCTCGAACTCATACTCCTACGCCCACAACTGTAGATTTTCGACCTCGGTACCAGCCCTGAACCTTGCAGAGCCGTTCTTTATCAAGTAAATGATAAACGCATGCATTATTCCAGCCTATAAAAAAAAATGTACCAATCACTCAGCCTGCCCCCATAACAAAGATCCCAAACAACACTTTTCAATTTGAAATTTTTATTATTCAAAATGTCCTTGTTGTAATTGTTGAAACAGTAAATAATTAATTATTTTTCTATGTTATCCATTGAAAAAGTCTAAACGTTTAGACTCTAAACTGTCGATTTAGCAAAAAAAAGTTTAACTTTTTAACAAAATTTAAATTATGGTTTTGTCCAAAGCGGGACGCGTCTTTCTTTCTGTGAATTTAAAAAACAACTAAAAATAGCATGCACAAGTTATAGTACCCATTTAACTTAAATTCTCTTTTCCAGCTGCTGGGTATGATGCATGAAACGCTATTGGATCAATTGCCAGTTCTCATCGAACTGAAACAATTCATCAGTTGTCTGACTCTCAGTGGAAATTCTGCGGATAAATCCCAAAATCTGCTACTTGAAGATCTACCACAAATCCAGGAGAACTTGATTAAAGAAGTGGAACGTGATGGTGGCTTCTATCAGATAGCCCAGGCCCAGGACGCGGTGTTTCTTAATACCAATAAAGAGCAAATATGTGCTTTGGCCAGCCGCTTGAGCACAGCCTACAGCACTGAGTTGCTGTGTGAGCTAGAGCAAAGCATGTCAGAGGCCCAGTTGGAGGGTGACGCCAAGGAAAAGGACTCTGGAGCCGGGGGCGATGCTGGAAAGAATAAATGTGCCACTTGTCAAGCAGAGGCCCAGAAAAAGTGCGCCAATTGCAAGCTGGTTCATTACTGTACACGGTAAGTTGTGGCATGTAAATGGTACTCTAATCCTTTCATCTCTCTATCTTTCCTCAGTGAGTGTCAACTAAAGGATTGGCCACAGCACAAAACCGTCTGCTTGAAGTAAAAAACCACTTAACAAGTTAATAAAACATAAAGAACATTCCAAAAAGTACAAATATTTCAAATTTTTCTTTTATTTTTTTGTGATAAGAAAAAAACTTATGTGGCCTCTCATTCAGCAGACCAGAGACAGCCGTTTAATTTAGCTGTTCTGTCTGAGATGGTCCTTAACCACATCTAAAGCGGGTGTTTCCTCACCAAAGTCCTTGATGACCACCACAGAGCAGCCGCAGACCTTACGGGGTTTGCCCTCCTTGTCGATCTTGCACAGACCAGACCATTCGCCCAGCTTCTTGTGCGAGTCCACACGGATCAATGGAATCTGATGCTCATTGCACAAGGCAGTGACCAGCTTCTTGTAGTTGGGCTCATCGAAAGATTCGGCCAAAATGCAGAGGACGGCCTGGCGTTTATCCAAAGCCTTGCAGGCCTGATGAATGCCATGAACGAGTCCATCGGCTATCAGAGACTTCTTCAGCACTTCTTGCAGTGCGGTGTTAATGTCCATGGCGCCACCCAGGACAGGGGCTGCGGAGGGCACATCTCTGTAAACACGCAACATAAACCCAAAATTAAATTCACTTCTCACAGGTTTTCTCTTAAACTTATCGTTTGTTCATATTCAGTAATTGGAGAAGTAGTAATCAATGTAAACTTCAGCAACACGGACCAATTAATTTCATCAACAAACGGGCAAGTCTTAGGAATTAAAAAATAACACAAAATGGATAACTTACACATCAACGTCGGCCATATTTCAGTGGTTGGGAATGCACGGCACTGTGGGGAATAGTTAAAATAGATTTATTATTTAAGATGCCTTATATTTTTGAGGATTTAATTGGGAACAAAATTTGGACACTACCGTACCTTTATGACAACCGGAAAGAAAGAAACATGAAGGGGCATCGGCTTAGTGATGTGCTTTCTGCAGGTATCGATAAACTGTCGATGCTAAGTAAAGTGTGTCGTATTTTAAATGCTATCGATACTTGTATGGCGGGATTCTTAAATATGAGACAAGAAATGTTAATTGAGTAATAGGAGTAATAGGATAGTTCCCAGGTCGGAGAACCGATTCAAAAGTGGTTCAGTGTCGTATCCCAATGCCAAATTTTATGTGTGGGTTGTTAGTACAAAGTAAGAAATTTTATCGGTTCCGAACTACCAACGAACCGTAAACGTCTTCTAGCCTTAACCGATAAAGAAAAGTCTTTGGGTGTTAACAATTAACTTAAATTGGGTCTTAAATAAGCTAGAGCGCTGGAGAAAGAGTTAAGATGTTTAACTGGTGAAGGACTGGTGTCGAACCGCTTCAAAAAAAAATATAATTTAGCCATATCAGAATCAGAATTCAAGGGCCCACTTTCGGAGCAAAAAACGAATTTCTCTATCTGCGTAAAACGTGACAAAATGAATTAAACAACAACAAAAATTTCAGTATGCCCCTCCTTGCCCTGGTAAACCATCCTTACCGGGAGGGCTGATGCCAAAAATTTTATTCGTGGAAAGTGAACTGGTACTGAACCGAACCAAGAGCAAAATATGCTTAACTGCTAATTAGTTTCCGTAATCCGAAAAATGTAATATGGGTTTAAAAATTTGTAATGGTAGAGATAGTGATATTTGTAAGGGTACTTTCTAACTCGTTATTTACCTTTTCTAAATTTTTTTCCTAAGCTATCCGACATGTTGCTTTTTAGATAAACTTATGGCTGGGAATTTAAGGTGCGACGTCGGGCATATTTTCACTGAACTAGAATAAGTACCTTTGCTGGAACTTAATATTCCAATACTCATGTTGGCGGGAGTCGACTTTGGTCTAATCGCGCAAGCATCAAAATCACTAGCACAGAGCCATTACCGCTCCTGAGAAAATCAGGCATGTTCTCAATTTCGCTACGTTTTGAAAAGTTAACCGAACGCAATTCCGGTTTGGTTTGGAATCGGTTTGGTTTTGCTGTTCCCCTTGATTGCTTGCGTTGAGAACCACCGACGATTGCCATCCGTACGATCGAAAAACGTATAAGGCTGACCTTTAGTTTACTTTCGTTTTGACTGTCTCATTTCTCGGACTTTACAGTTAGTTTTAATCAGTCGTTTAATGAACAAATTAAAATAGGTTCTAGATTGATCACAGAATTAGGAAAAATCAACTTAATGTACATTTGGTAAATGTACGAGTGCGAATTTTGCCAATTACTTTTCATTTCACCGGCCAATAAGCATAATTTTTTAAAACAAAAAACGCTTTCGTTTTTGTGTTGCAAGAAACTGAATCGATTCCGTTTCCGAAAAGTTGTGAAACTAGAATTGAGAACATGCCTGTATATACCAATTATCTACCATAGCTTGGAGGTATAGGAGTTGTATTCTAAGAGGTCACTATGCTATGCTGCTGCTATTGGAATTCCCAAACAGTTTGGCCGTCGCTGGCATGGTGAGGCTGCTCTTTGGATTGACATTTCAGGCTCAAGATCGCTGATGAGTGAGGGTTTGGTCCCTCATGAAACGCGTCCGATCAACCAGAAGCCTCCTTTGTTGTGCTGTGTGCCCCTGTTTAAAGTTATGCCAAAAGCATAACAAGACCTCGAGCCAGTAAAAACTGCAAGGTAACTGTATAAAGGTCATTAAAACAGTCATAAAAGAAATTTATATTTTTTAGTATTTATGTTATCTATTTGAGCTTTGATTTGATTTTCCTAATACAAACACTCATCACAAAAAAAAACTAGTGCCAAAATTTTGAATCGCTGAATTGATCACAAAACGTAATCTTAAAACACCAAAAATTCTGATATTCTGATTCTGGACCGTGAACTATAATGAATTTACGTGGACAAATTAATTGGCGGTCGAAATTGGCTCTTTTTTTAATTTAATTGTATTTTTTCATTTTTTTCCTTACAAATGTATGCTCCATCAAATATACTTTTCGAATTATGTTTTTTTGGTTGAATTTCAGTGTGAAAGTTTCCACTAGCCCTTCTTAACGTAAATTTGAAGGCGCGTTAAGGCAAAGAACAATGGTTTTTTTTATAAAAAAATGCAACTTTGAAATAATTATTACCATTAAACATCATAATTCTTGTAGTTAGGGTAGCTCTACAAAACAATTACATTAATTTCTCGACTTAAATTCATTATATTTCACGGTTTATCTAGAATAAATAATGGTTTACCTTAAAGTACACATTTACCAAATAATATTTCACTAGTTTCGTTGTATTTTGAGCTTGTAGACTTTGTGTAAACAATATTTCAAAATAAGTCATACTACCTCATGATTTTGTGGAAGCATAAACGCAGTGATCCTTGGGATCCTATCGAAAGGTTACCCCTCAAAATATATCGATAGTTCCACCACCCACGGTCTTTCCATCTCTATGACTCACCGCTGCAAACAAAAGAAAGTGTAAAGTTGTTTGCATCTGGAAAAAAGCAATTACCACTATTAAATAAACCAGTCAAAGTCAAGGTGTGCATCCACTTCAACTACGGCTTCGAAGCGGGCGTCGTCCAGCGCTAAGGAGGCGAACGAACGCACACCGCTCATGGATGCCCATGTCAACACCGCCCCCTCCACCTCCAGCCATGAGGCCGGTGGTTTGGGTGGTAGCGGTAGCCTGAGCGGCCAAGCCGAGCGTTTAGAACGTCCTCCCAAGCGGCCACAACGTAGAAATAATTATGGCTCCAACAATGGCAGTCAGGATCAGGATCAGCCAGATGCGGTAAGCAGTTAGTTAACCAATATAGTACATTGACTCCATCACTTTTTTCATATATCACAGGCTATTTTGGCCGTACCCAGTGTGGTGATACGAGATTCTGGTAGACTAAGTGGCGGAGGAGGTGGAGCACCAGGGGGTAGTGGACCAAGGGCAGAGACTGAAGAGGAGCAGGGCCTAAAGTATGGTGCACAACATGTCATCAAACTGTTTGTGCCTGTTTCCCTGTGCATGCTGGTGGTGGTGACCACCATTAACTCGATTAGTTTTTACTCCAGCACGGATGTCTATCTGTAAGAAGGGAATCTTCTCAATTGTTGAAAGATGTGTGACTAACCAATTCATCTCTATAGACTTTACACACCATTCCATGAGCTGTCACCCGAGCCCAGTGTGAAATTCTGGAATGCCTTGGCCAATTCTCTCATCCTGATGAGCGTGGTGGTGGTCATGACCATCCTGTTGATTGTTTTATACAAGAAACGTTGCTATCGGGTCATTCATGGCTGGTTGATACTCTCCTCGTTTATGCTGCTGTTCATCTTTACCTATTTGTACTTGGAGTAAGTTAACTTTATATTATTTAACTTACACAGCAACCATTTTGGTCCAGCTGTTTCAATGCAAAATTCTGATCCAGCTCTGTCCACTGATTCTAAAACTGGACTCGGCTTGCCGCAATCAGCTCTTGTTTTTAAGATATAGCGGAAAATTCATTTTGCAGAATTAACATGCAGGCAGTACTAGATCATTCCAGCTGATACGCCGAACCGGCGTCCCTTCGAAAATGCTGAGCCGAACCGAAATTCACAAATGAAAACGGTTCGGTTCAGTTTATGTAGCACCTTACTATTTTGAAACATGTTATCCCGTACACCCCCTGCAATTGTCCACCGACCTCTTACTATGCCTGTCCTAGGCTGGACAGTGCGGGGCGATTTTCTAATTAGTCTGTTAAACTTCTTCACCTTAATCCAACTTTAGACAAGACCACAGCTTTTAAAGTGATATCATTATGGACAAAGCCAGCACATCCGACTATTCAAATGTTCTCTTTGAATTCCATTTCGAAATAGTTAAAAGTCACATATTCACTTTAGAAATCATTACATTTCAAATATTAAAGCAAAAGTTTAACATTTTAAAAAGTTTTTCGGTATAAAATAGCGTTTTCTGAGGAAATTTTTATGATATTTTAAGCATTAGCTAGACCAAATGGAGTTGGTTTTTAGTTTTTTCTCGGCGAAATAAAAGACGATCCTTGAACTGAAATGCGATTTTGGAAACTTTTTCGTTCTGCCTTAATTTCGAAAGTCTGCAAAAAACTTACTTTCTGAACAGATTTAAGTAATATTCTGGACGTTATCTTCAAGAACAGGCTTTAAGGGTGTATAATCGCCGGAAATAGGGCGATCCTGGAAATAGGGCGAGTTGACGTCGATGGTTATTCACGCACATTTTCAGCAAGCGCAGTAGTTTTTCGGTCGAGCGCACACGGACCAGTAAAATACACAGGTTGGTTTATCCACCAAACATTCCAGTTTCACCAACTCGCTTCACGAATTGATCCACAAATTGAGTTTTCGGAACATTTATTTTGTTATAATGTTTTTTTTTGGGAATATTTGCGCACAGTTTGAGTCGAGGACCACTTTCGAAATATGTTTCTAATATTTCCCAACTTTCTTCAAGCGAATAGCGACCCATTTTGTAAATGTGAAAGTTTTTTACTAAATATTAGTCGCTTTCCGAATGACATTTGACGTTTTTAAAGTCAAATTTGGGTGGCCGGGTGGCTCAGCGGCTAGAGTGCGCGACCGCTGTGCATGAGGTCGTGGTTCGATCCCGCCTCGAACATCTAATAAAAAAAAAAGTTTTTCCTTTGAATAACAACTTAGCAACACCTCTTTGCTTTGGCTTATCAGCATTCATTAGCCATGAAAAGCTTCTCAAACTGCCGTTCGATTCCGTTAAACATACTAAAATTAGAAGCGCACAAGCCAAGAGATTGAGAGAGGCTCGGCTTTGGCCCTTTGGGGCTGTGTCATCTTGACAAGCTAATTTTACTTACTTACTAAAGTCAAATTATGAATAGTTCAAATTCCAAACACTAGATGGACTAGATGGTCCTCTACCTACCCCATTTAACTAAACTAAACTGATTCTTTGACTTCGGATGATTGTAGTGTGCCCACCCAGTGAACTTTTCACAAGGAAGGTTTTTTTACTTCCATCAACAAGACTATGATATGCCGCCTTTAGAGAAAAAGCGCAAGTGGCAACAGATTTGGGTTACTTCAAGTCAAAGTTATTGTTTAGAGCAGGGTTCGCCAAGAGGCAAGAATAGTTTAGATGAGGACGGTGAGTGCGGAATCAATTCGGTCCATTCGGTTGCGAAGTGGTTTAATATTAAGCAAAAATGAAATCGGCGGAAAATATTTGAAACTAAATAGTACTGCCTGAATGTTATTTTTGTATAGCTTGACTATTAATGTAAGGTTTCCGGATTAAGAGGCTGTAACTTTGACCATCCAGCCGTTGTAAACGCAACCAAATTTTTGAAAATCGAAAAGTCTTTGGGCTATATGCTAAAGTGGTTTTAATTGAAAATCGGCCACCGCTCTGGCTTGTACACGACGATTAAATATGCAAAATTGGCCATAAACTGAGAAAAAGTTATCTTAACTCTTTCGGGTTTGCTAATGCAGCTCGTTTGATTTTTTTAGGCTGCATTGATTTTTTTTCCCAATGTTTTTGACTCATAAATCCAAAAATTTTCTCGGTTGACCTTTTAATTTTTTTCTGCAATGAATTTTCCGCTATATCTTGAAAACAAGAGCTAATGGCGCCAAACCGAGAACAGTCTTGGAATCTTTGGACAAAACTGGACCAGATTTTTGCATAAAAACGGCTGGAACTCACAAAAGTGGTCATTTTGTTCCCCTATGCTATCATTTTTATTATATCTATTGTTTCGGTAAAGGGAACTTCTGCGCGCCTACAACATACCCATGGACTACCCCACTGCTTTAATCATCATGTGGAACTTTGGTGTGGCTGGTATGATGGCCATACATTGGCAGGGTCCTTTGCGTCTTCAGCAGGGCTATCTTATCTTTGTGGCTGCATTGATGGCTTTGGTTTTTATTAAATACCTACCAGAATGGACTGCCTGGGCTGTGTTGGCTGCCATTTCCATTTGGGGTAGGTTTAAAAAGCTTACAATTTGCCAACCTTTCAGCTAAAACTTCTCTTTTCATCTGACAGATCTCATTGCGGTGCTCTCACCACGAGGACCTCTACGTATTCTGGTGGAAACTGCTCAGGAACGCAATGAACAGATCTTTCCAGCTTTAATTTACTCCTGTAAGTTCAATTCTTTTTAGAAAGTTTTATGGTTTAATGCTAATTTTTGCTTGGTTTAGCCACTGTCATTTACACCTACATGGGCACCCACTACACACCCTCCCAGCAGGAGCAGCAGCAAGCACAACAGGAGCCTACTACCACCTCCTCACCCTCCTCAAGTAATTCCACTACCACTACCAGAGCCACTCAGAATTCTCTGGCTTCGCCTGAGGTAACGCGTGCCAGTGGCAGCTCTCGCCAAGTAACAGGTAATCCTCACCAGCCACAGCCGGCAGATGATAATCAGGCGCTGGCAACTGAAGGTATGCCACTTGTGACTTTTAAAACCAATTTGCGCGGAAACGGTACATATGCATTTAATTCTTATTTACATTTTTATTATGATTTTTACCCTCAAGTATTATTCCCTCGGTGCTGCCCAGTTTGACTAGAAATAGACAAAAATGCTAGGTTTTACTAGAGTGCAAAAGAAACTGAATACACTAGATGGCAGAAATGCGCAAGAATGTATTAGTGGAAATCAGAGGTCTTTGTATTTAGGGCCTGTTTTTTTAACCTTGAGTTTTATTGATTCAAAATATGCGGTCTGTGGACACATTGTGTAAATATTAATAACTGATAATAAATTCATTTGAATCGCTCTATTATACTCATCGGAGCTCATACGGTAATTTGTGAAGGCCAGCTCCATTGTTCCTTAAAGAGAAACTCCGTCCCAAACCATTAAACTGCAACCTGCAAAATTTGATTCGAAAGACCTATGCTTCCCTACGGATAGTGGCTAAGACCATTCGGAGCATTTCAAAGTGCTCTTTTTTCCAAAAGGCGATGATAAAGCGTTGGTGCTGTCTTTCGTCTACTCCTGATTGAGTGTCTGATAAATTGGTGGCCGAGATTTATCTAAGCTTCAAAAACTTACTGTACAGCTAAGTCGTCCAAAAACTTTTAAATAGCTAAGGGGTTAGCTTATATGGACACCCCAAAACCTTAAAAACTATATCATTGGTTCTAAAACAGTTGTAAGAGAATGTTCTTAATTCCAACTCCATGCCCACTTTTCGAACAGAACTTGATTCATGTTCTTACAACCCAAAACTTATAATTGTTGATCGATGGAATTAAAAGAAATTGATATCGGAGTGCTATAAATTTCACAAAAGTGAAAAAACCTTGGAAATGACCTACCGTAAGTAGTGTATAGCAGGTCTTTTTCTCCCTCAACTTAAAGAACTGTATAACTTTGTTAGTTCCGATGGCGACGAGAAGAGTTTAGAGTTTTAACGCAATGGCATAACGGGTGACAACTAAAACACTGCACAAACTTTGAGAGAGCGCGCCCTAAGCTGAGCTTTACCTTAAAAGCTTTCGGTATGACATTTCTTTCTCTTTGTTCTCCTGTCAATACGTTTTAATGCCCCCCTGACACAAATTTTGACAAGTAGTCGCCATCATGCCGTCCGAGCAAGAACGTCTTCGTGATCGCGTTGTAAAATTCTACGAAATGCACGCTGACAAAGATAAAGCGTTTACAGTAAACCATTTTACCCAAATGGGCAAGTCCAAACGCATTATTTATGGTATTTTGCAACGAAAAATAATAAAAAGAGAAGTTGGAAGTGGTCGGAAAGCAAACATTATGACCGGCCAAGCTGTCAGAGAGCTAACCCAACTTTTTAATAACAAAGACAACATAAGCCAACGAGTTGCAGCCTAAAATTTAATTGCAGCCAACAACACATCAGTAAAGTGCTGAAAAAGAATAATATTGTTGCCAGGCTTAAGCAAAGACCACCAAGTTACACACCTGACCAAATACAACCTGTCAAATCTCAATGTCGGTGGATGTGCAACCAATATCGTGGCAAACTCTTTGTTTTAGACGATGAAAGTTACTTTGGTCTGAGTCGCAGCCATGTACAGGGAAATAGTGTTTTTTACACCTCCAATGTATCGTCAACACCTGCTGATGTGAAATATAAGTTCAAGCCAAAGTTGAGCCCAAAGTTATGCTTTACATTGCGATCTCTGAGAGGGGCATATTGAAGCCGTGATTCAAGCCAAGTGGCATTGCAGTCAACAAGGAAGTGTACGTAAACGAGTGTTTAAAGAAGGTTTTGGTTCCTTTTTTAAGGGAAAATTATTCCGACAATAATTATGTTTTCTGGCCTGACAAAGCTTCTTCTCATTACGCTAAAATGACGACGGGTTTCCTGAGCAGCAAAGACATCCCTTTTGTACCAAATGAACGGAACCCAACAAACTTGCCGCAGTGTCGTCCAATTGAAGATTTTTTTAAGGTCCTAGTGCTGCAGTTTGGAAAAACAACTGGAAGGCCAAAAATATCAAAGAACTGACCAACAGGATTCGCTTATGTATCCGGAAATACGACCCCAAGGTCGTACAGGCCGCCTGTGGAGACATTTTCCGGAAGCTACGTCGAGTGGCTGATAACGGTCCTTTCGACCAAATCCATTGATTCAATTCTTTTGTTTTTGGTTTTGTTCAATAGGGCTTAAATTATAACTCATATAAGCCCATCTAAAGCTTTTCGGTAAACTTCGTTTTAGTTGAGGGACAAATACGAAGTGCTTTTCACACAACAATTCAAACGACGATATTAGTGAACTCCGGCAGCACTTTAATGTGACTGATTTTAGAATGTAGTGAATTGATGTCTCTTTAAAATGGTTTTGATGACTAATTCCTTTTTAAAAATTTGATCTTAAGCACTTTCGCACGGGACAAGTAACTAGGACATATTTTTCTCCAGTTTCCTTATAATGCAGAGGTCGGTTTGGCCCCTTGGGGCTGTTGTCATCTTGACAAGCCGATTTTACTTTTTACATATAATGCAAAGCAAAAACTACAGTTAATTCAATCGCTTAGTCCTATGGCATTTTATGCAATCTTCATTAACTTATTGTACCCATGGATGATCTTGAGACCAAAATTAAATGAAATCTTTAGGCGCTTTTTTAGAAAAAACGTTCAACAGAACGATGAAAATGAGACAAAAGGGTGCTTGCACGGTGTGCATTCGAAAATCTCGAATTGGTTTATAAATAAATGTAAGATAAGTTTACATTATTTCAATTTAGGTGGACCTTTCTGTGGAAATGCCCATATAAAGCATAGCTCGCAAAAAACTGTTAACACTTTTTTAATGCGACCAGCCTCAGTGAAAAACAGATACAAACGCAGCACAAGTCCCTCTCTGAGCGAAACACTTTTTCTCGCACCTCATGTGTTTTCTGTTACGTGTTTTCGGTTGAGCAAAAGCATCCGACAACCTCCGACAGCAACTGTTCTGAGTGAGCGCTCACTAAACAACTACAAATGAGCAGAACACAACAAGTGTCTGCGAAAAGTGTATTTATACCCTTTAAGAGGGTATATTAAAATTGTCCGGAGGTTTGAAACGCATAGAAGGAAGCATTTCCGACCATATAAAGTATATATTCTTTATCAGCATGACGAGCTGAGTTGATTTTCTCCGTCAGTTTGAAAGCTATCTTCAAGAAACTTTTCACGAAGTCTTTTAGTACCAATACGCTGCACAAGTATGAAAACCGGCCGGATCGGACGACCTTAACATAAAGCTGCCATAGAAACGATCGGTCGAAAATCTAGTTTTAGTGAGAAAAACTTTGTGTTTTGAATGGAATCGGTATCAGACTTCGTAGTTATACGTTTTCTATCCTTTTTCATGATTTTACTAAGCTTGGTCGAAACCGAAGATAGGCGTCCTGAAAATTTGTATGAGCTTCAAGGGTATACAAACTTTGGCAGCCGAAGTTAGCTTGTTTTGTGGCTGTTAGTTTGGTAGGCTGTTAGTATGTGTGACGCTCGTTATACAAAGACACACGAGCGCAACACACAGTCACGCATACATACGCAAAAAACAGTTTGAAAAAGTGTCAGTAAAAGACAGGAGAGAAACAGGAACGAAAAAAAGGTCTTTGCTCTGAGAGCAACAGAATTGAGCAAAAATAGAAATGAAACTGTCTTTCGCTCCCTGTTTTCGTTGTGTCCGTAACCAAACTCTTCTTTGCCAACACGTTGAAAGTGTTGAGTTTTTGGCGAGCTCTGATATGTAGTCATAAATAAACTGTAAAATTTTCATAAAGATCCGTTGAGAATTGTGGTTATGGCGGCATTTTAAAGTTTGTGCAGATTTGAGCTGAGTTGATATAGCCCTTTTCGTCCGTCTGTTTCTATGCGATTTTCTCGGTCAGTTTGAAAGCTATCTTTACGAAGTCTTGTAGTACAAATAAGCTTTGCACATTTATCGGAACCGGCCGGTTCGGACGACTAAAGCATATAGCTGCCATACGAACGATCGGTCGAAAAACTAGTTTTGGTGAGAAAAACTTTTTTGTTTTGAATGGAATCGGCATCAGACTTCGTGTTTATAAATTTTCTATGCTTTTTCATGATTTCACTAAGTTTGGTCGAAACCGGAAGACTATATAGTACAGCTGCCATAGAAAAGTTAGGTTTCAAAAATAGTCTTAGTAGGCGTCCTGAAAATGTATACGAGCTTTAAGGGTGGGTAGCTTCCCTCCATTTTTTATGCTTGTAATTTATTTGGCGACCTTTCTAATGAGAGAAGTTGCGTTTGTTCCCAACTGTAAACAACTTACGCATTGATACACCAAAATGGGCATGGATGCCTTTATTTGGATGGCATTTATTTACCATATTTGTTATGCTTTCACACAATTCTACAAAGTTTAGCCATCGGTCGAAAAAGAAGTTCTAGTGAAAAAACTTGTTTGTTTAAAATGGAATCGCCTCCAAATTTTGTAGTGGTTAGTTTGTTATGCTTAATGATTCCACTAAGTTTGGTTGAAATCGGACATCTATATAGTATAGCTCCTTAAGAAAAGTAAGGTCCCAAAAGTAGTCTTAGTGTCTTAAATGTAAATCGTACCACTTGAACGACTTGTATCACTTGGACTGAAATAATAGTCATCTAAGTAATCGTGGTCGGGTGTGGGTCAGCGGTTAATGTGTGCGCGCCCTCTGCTCAAGAGGTCTCGGGATATCTAATGAAAAGTTTTTTCTTTAAAAACTTACACACCCAGTCACCTTCACTAGTTGTTGGCGACAGCTTTGTAGTAACTAGCCATGAAAAAGCTTTTCAAACTGCCATTCGGATTCTCTTGTGTGTAAATTAGAAGTACACAATACAGGAGATTGAGAGGAGCTCGGCTTTGTCCCTTTGGGCTGTGTCACGCCAAATATTATTATTTATTAAGTATGTATGTATTAACTGTTAAAATTCCGCCATCTAGTACGTCTAGTATAGAACCCGCTTATAAAAACTAGGCAGCACTGATATCCTATTTTATTTGTAAAACGCTTTTTGTTGTTGTTTCTGTCAAGACTATCCATGTTTTTGTTTCCTCGTTCTGCTGGGCATATGGTGTAAGACGCTGCTAGTTTTCTAATATCCCTATCCTTATTTTTAAGCCGGCTCTAATACTTTCATCATTCTTATACAATTTCTTAGCTGAGGCAGCTGGTTTCACGCAGGAATGGTCAAATAATCTAAGCGATCGTGTGGCTCGACGTCAAATAGAAGTGCAGACCACACAAAGTGGCAATGCTCAGCGTTCCAATGAGTATAGAACAGTGACAGCGCCTGATCAAGGCCAACAACACCAAGAAGGGCAGGAGGAACGTAAGTGAACGTTGATCAAATATGAAATCACATAACAATCATCCATTCAATTTCTACCAGGTGGCATCAAACTGGGCTTAGGGGACTTTATCTTCTACTCGGTGTTGGTGGGCAAAGCCTCTAGCTATGGTGATTGGATCACCACCATCGCCTGCTTCGTGGCCATTTTAATCGGTCTCTGCTTGACACTCTTGCTGCTGGCCATCTGGCGCAAGGCCTTGCCTGCCCTGCCCATTTCCATTACATTTGGCCTGATCTTTTGCTTTGCCACCAGTGCGGTGGTCAAACCGTTTATGGATAATCTATCGGCCAAACAGGTCTTCATCTAAAGGGATGACCAAAACAATTTATTTAATAAAACAAATTAATTAACACTGGGTTTGGGTTTGATAATCGTTTTGTCCACCAGATTGATGAGCCAGCCCGGTTCTAGACCCAGAAAGACCTGGCGAGCATCTTTGGCTGCCGTCAGCATTTCATATTGCGCATCTTTTTCTATTTGGGGCAACTCATAGCCATACTTTTGTGCCAAAACCAAACGCTCCCTGCTTATCTCTTCAGGATTGGCCAGATAACCACGATTTTTGGCACTTGTGTAGTACTCGATGGCATCCTGAGGTGGCAGCATGCGTCGTGGTATGGGTACACCCTTTTCGAACCACTTCTGGGGATTGCTGAGGATATGTAAACTGCGTGGATCGTAGTAAGCGGTGCGTATGACTCCACCATTCCGCTCGATGGCCGCAATAGCTGCCTCATTGGCATGTTGAACTTCTATATTGATTTTGGCCTTAAAATTGTCCAACCCATCATCGGTCAACTGGAAGCCATATTCCAACTCAGCGGGCTTAATCTTCAAGAGACCTGAATTACACAGGGAGCTGAGATCAATGGGTTGGCTGATGTCTATGCGGTTGGTGTCAATCAGAACTTGCAGCTGAAGCAGGGAGATGGGTGGATACTGCCGGCGCATGTGATGACCCTTGTAGTAGGGTTCATAGGGAAAACGCAAATAGAAGGGCTGATTTCCCGTCTCATAGCCCAGACGCATGAAATTCTGACGCTGGCCAGAGCCTTTATTACCAGCTCCATGCTTGTCACCACCATGCTGGGCACGACCACGCTTGTCCTAGGGGGAGAGGGAGGGGGGATGTTATTTAACCGGCTGCGATTTGTATGGAGAAAACTCACATTCTGTTTGGAATTGGGATTGGGCCGCAGGTTGCCTATCTGCACACGCGGCAATGTGCGCAGTAGCTTCAAGGCCTTTTCCGAGGTCTCACGCAAGTGAGCCATGCTGAAGTTTCGGGATCTTATTTAATAACTGTTAATAATGTTTTATAATTATCTGAGAATGTGGGTGGACCAGGGCCACCGCAATAACTCAGCTGTCTCAACAATGCTATCGATAGTAAAAGCTGTATTAATCGATTAGTGCGACGTTCGACTAGTTTTTAGACAACAGCAAGCACTTGACAGCACTGAAACTAGAGGTGAGATAATCTTCACCCGGTACTGAAAAGTGATAAAATATTTTTGCTTTACTTTTCGATTTAGCTAACGGTACTTTATTTCTGAGAACGCAGTTTGGTTTGTCGATCTCTTGTTATGTATATTTAACTCAGAGCTGTAATGTTATCAATACTTCCCGTATTGTATTTCTTTTCACTACAAAAATCTCGATTATTCAGACAATGAAAAACCAATTCCTGACTACGATTTTTTTAGTAATCATAATTGTAACTTGGAATTTCGAATATTCAATGATTATTTCAAATTGTTTACTTTTAATTACTTGAATAATTTTACCTTATTGAGTAATTTTGCTTGAAAAGTTGAATTATTCATGAAATCTTAGGTGAAAAATATGATTATTTACCAATCAAGTTTGGAAAAACCCAAATTTAATTGTTCGCTGATCATGGTAATAAAATAAAAGTCAAAAGGAAATTTTTTTATTTAAATTATGATCCTTTCTACTCCTTACAAAGCGTGCAATAAGCTTCTACAGCTACATTTTGAAAATATCCTTCTCTTAAATTTATTTTGGGTGGGGGGGGTAGCGCATTTTGATTGGTGTCATCAAACAACATTATTCAAAAACCTTCTTTATGTTGGCGCCAGCTTTATAAAGTAATTAGCCATGAAAAAGCTTCTCAAACTGCCGTTCGGATTCGGCGTTAGAGAATGGGACCTACAACCTTTCCCTTTTGGGAAAATTAGAAGCACACAAGCCAAGAGATTGAGAGGAGCTCAGCTTTGGGGCTGTGTCAAGCCATTTTACAATAGGTAATCAAACACAGCAACCAAGACAAATTGCTGTCTAGCGACAATATTGTTTCTACCGAAATCAATTCTGCAGACTGCTCTCCTGTTAGCAACAATTTATTGTGCGGCGAATTTAACAGCTGTGTCTCGTTCTCACCCATTCGGTTTCCATTAGAGCTAAATTGCTGCTAGAAATTGTCGGTATATCACGATTATATTTATCCTATCGCAGCCAATGAACTGTCATCTGGAGCATCATTAGTGTAATACATTTCGTTAAGCGCCCTTTACAAGCTGCGAGAGTTGCGTGCAAGTCTAATTTTAAAGATGGGTGCTTGAATTTTATGTCTAAGAAATAGTGGCATGTAAATCTGACATCGTGTAAAGAATCCTCTTAAAAAAACCGAAACCGTACCGGTACCAACCTTTTGGTTTGGTTTTGGTTCTATCGGTATCAGTTTCGGTTTAGGTACGTGATTTGAAACGGTTTATTTCGGTTAACGGCTCCGGTCATAATCCCTGTTTGAAAGTCATTATTGCCGGAATTGTTTAGAAAATTGAAACGTAAGTATTTATGTATTTATGATATAAAGAGAAGCAGAATAAATTTTTGTGTATTATGGTCGGAGTATGATCAAGGTTTGATCATTGGAATGCATAAAATCGGTTCCAAAAATTTAGAAATTGCTAAGAAGATAAATCTTCATAAAAATACAATTGGAGTTTCCGTAAAAACCCACAAGTATATGGGTTATAGGTCTTTGAAATTCAGAAGTTATGAGCTGATATATTTTCAATCAATCAATATATCATCAAAAGAGGCTCGTACTGCCTCCAAAGCCGATGTCTTCAACTTTATTGAGTAGGAGGAGTAAAGTACATTATATGAAGCTGGAATTTCTGATTAGCATATGTAAGTATTGCATCAAAAAATATATGGCTACATTTTATTGTAAATTGAACTTAAAACTTTAAACATGTTTTTCCTCGAAACCACTTTACATTGTTTTCTTTTCTCAAGTTCTACTCTACCGATTTTGAAGAATTTAAAGAAAGAATGGTTAAAAATCGATTACATAATTTTCAAATGGCTGCCATTTTTACAAATTAAATTTATTTTCATACATTCAAGCATTCCCGTTTTCGGTTTTGCTTTCATATAATGGTGACTCCCGAAAAGCTGCGAACCATCAGCACAGCATTTTTTTTAAAGGACCCTACTTTGGAGGCATTTGCGTGGGCATTCAAACTTTTTTTGTATTGTATTTAATAAATTGTGCAAAAAAATACCAAAAAAAAGAATTACAAAATTATTTCCCTATTTTTTTTCACAAGTATTTAAAAACAGGTAAAATTTTAGTCGTCTACCCGAGAGGGCCCGCAGTTGTCACAACTCAAGAAATTTATATTATTTTTCATTTTCTTCAAACAAAGAAGTCGCTGTGTTTTCGTTCAAACTCAAAATCAGTCAAGTTCATAGATGTAAATCAAATTTTATTCAGTTAGTGATTAAATCTGATAGTCAGTGTATTATTTTTTTCAAGTTTTAATAAAAATTTTAGTCTATTTTTTATTTAAGAATGTCGTGGATATCGAAGAGCAATCTCACAGGTGCTGAAGGCGATGTGGAAATGAGCGACGCTGAGAGCGGGGTAGAACTTGGAAAAATTTCCAAGTCGCTCCAAAATATTATGGATAACCTAAAAATCGATACCGATTCTTATAGAAATTATTTCTCGGAGTATAAGAATTTTTTCGGAAGTTCTGTAAGCGAGGTTGCTTTAGTGAAAAAGGCCGCCCACCATTGGGACAAAATGTCCGAGAGCCGACGCTCTTTATATTCGGCGGTAAGTTAAAATACAGAGAAAATTGGAATATATATAATTCATTTTTTTTCAGGGTGTCTTCCTTTGTGATGATGATTGCCCTTCTAGCTCCAGACAAAATCAGGCCAACAGTTGCCCCGAGGTAAAAAAGCGGCAGAGTGCATCTTGCTCCTGGAAGCCCAACTCCAGATGCCCCAAACCGAGCCCCAAGCGGTGCTAAAAGTCCACCTGTCATGTACAAAAGCGGCAAATTGATAATGCAGACCAGATTTAAAAGCAGCATTACCAGTTCCAGACTAGAGAATTTTCACTGTAAGTAAAGTCTGTCTAAAATGTTTTTAGTCTATTTATTTTTACGAGAACATTTAACGGGAAGTGCCTTTTCGCGTGCGCTAGAATTTATCGAACCTCAGGGCTGAAACACACGCCAAAACCATGGCCACACAATCGATTTTTTACATTTTTGGCAACGTTCGATAAAAGTTAATTCCTACACCAGGCCAAAACAAAAGAACTGCCCCTATTAGTATTTTTGTTTTGGGAGCTCCTTTGTTGCGGTGTATACAAAGCTTAATTCTCTGAGAAAATAAACTTCTTACAGAACAAATCTGGTGGAACACCCACGAATTACAACAGAACGTGGAAATTTTATGCTTTTATTTTATGTCAAGGTTAGCCTCTCTTATTAATTTGGCCAGTTCTCTGTAATGGAGCAATTCTTTGGACATTAAAATATTATTTCGATTTGAGTAATGTTTGAAAATTTTATATTTTTTCTCAGCGTGGTAAGCCTCTGACTCAGCTGTATTGCAGATGTCACAGATATTTGACGATGCTCATTTTATTTGATTTCTCCCATTCTCTCTTAAACACAACTTGGCCCAACAATCCCCTTCTAGTGCCAATTTTCTTCGCTATCTCCGAAACTTTACTCAGCTATTCTAACCCTTATCTAAAAGAGCTCCAATGGGACCAGGTCAAAACGCTTATTTATCTATGCAAATATGAGGTCAGGAGAAAGGATTGATAAGTGCTCGTACAGCACTTCACAAGACCTCTGGGAATATGCTTATATACATACTTAAATATGGGAATTTAAATATAGTTGTGACTGGGAAAATAGATATAATTCTTCAGTGTTTTTTATCCTAGATGTAGCATTAAATATGAGTCAAATATGGAATATTGGTTAATTTTAAATATGTAAATAGGCAAGTAGGTATGTAAATGGCTGCATAGGTGTCTGATTGTTAATTCTTAATGTTGGTAAATATTGGTTATTTTTAGTTTATATAAAAATATGTCAGTATATGTTATAGAGCCGGAAGGTCTACCATACAGAGTTGCATGTATGGACGCAGGGGAGTCTCTCTAAATATATATATGGGCTTTTCTTTTACATGCAGTATACATAGTGTCTTCCCGTTCATCGTTTGTTACATGTCCTTTAATATATATATATGTCCCATATTATATAACGACTGGACGAGTCGAAATTTTTTGCCAGTAGGGGCTTTCACTCGCCATTGCATCCTGCCGAATTTTTTGTCACTTTCTCGGAACGGAGTTACTTTGAGATGGCCAAGGGCGGACGTGGTGAAGATTGGTCTTCAGGACTTGGTGGTTTAGCATGAAACGCAATTTGGACTCTTGGACCAGCATCAAAAAATTTGGGGACCCAAAAAACGGCCGCCTCGATCGTTTTGGGCATCAGGCACACCGTCAGAAAAATTGAATTTTTGGTCTCCCACCAAAAATGAAATCGTGACGCGGTCCTATTGGGCCCCGTACCACGCTGAAAATTATATTTTTTTTTTGTAAATTAAAAAATGTTCACTTCCACCACAAATTTTTTTGCACTCACATTTTCTCTTTTAAGAGCAAAAAAATGCAATTGCCTTACCCAATTAGACGTTAAGCTGCTTCCTCAGTCAGCTTCTAAAACGTTCTGTGCCCTTGACAACTTTTAGCGGGCGCTCAGTGGGCTGTTTCCCACTTTCCATTCGTCCCTGACCTACTTCTGTTGAGAAGGAGAGGTCGTTGGCCGTTTTCAAGGCCTTTGCCTCTCTCAAATTCGGATTTTAAACTCCCCCCTCACAACGATCTTCAAAAGCGCTTCGCTGTGGCCTACGCCAGAGGGCGCTTTGGTATTCCAAATTGCACTCACCAACGCACATACGACTGTGCCTTCCAATTGCCTAGCATTATCGCTTATCGAAACCGCTAAAACAAAACCAAAACACAAATGCAACACCACCACGAAAAACATAGAGCGACGAACAACAAGAACGAGGATTTTCGTGAGCATTAACATCCTGGACAGTAAGGCCGGTGTCATCAACTGCACGAATTTTAAGGAGCGCTCCCAACGTGGGACACCCCACATCAAACATAAGATCCGGACTGACGCCATGGAAAACATTTTACCACGGGACGTACATACATATATACAACCAACTTGCATCGTTCGCGATACTTTGTATTGTTTATTTGTCTTTCCAGGAACAACCTAGGTAGCATGGAATACAGCGATGTGCCGCTGCTTGGGGATACAATCATGGGGCTAGAGGATATTGCTGCTGGTTTCTCTCTGGGGCATCGAGTGCAGGTGCTCATCAGGGTCAGTTACCCTCATCCCCTCAAGCTTCCACGAGTTGAGTCATGCGTCAAGTGAATAAAGGTCTCCGAGCCCATGGTGCAGACTCTGCGAAAGATGTTTTCGGAATCATGGGCAAGGCATGTACTGTGGAGGCTGCTGGAGCGATGAGAAGTAGGACCGATCCTGCTGCCGTCTGCTAATGCTGTGAAACATTGAGCTATGATACTGCTGGAATGATAAGTTCATCATTTGCTGAGACCTAGGTTCGCCCAATCCTAGTTATGTGATGCAGCTGTTCACCTTAGCCCACCATCACAAATTTCCGACGGTCGAAACTTGCTCTCTAGGGTGTACCAGCCAGAGTCCGAAAGACCATCACCGGCTTCCCGCGATCAAACACAACTCGCACAAAGGACCAAGGACGGAGTATGCTACAATCGGCGGCCTGCTTCTCGCCAATGAGCCGCTGATGTCCCTGATTCCTTTGAACGCAAATCACTCGTCTGGTAAATAATATGAGCTGACTTCCTGGTCGAACTTCTCCTTGCCTGGGACGTGCGCTTGTTTCCCTCTTGCTTCATCCGTAATTCCGCGAAACATTGTATTTCCTCCTGGTCAACACTTTGTATGGAACAAGACTTGGACGCCGAGTCAATTGGTACTTCCGAGCACTGAAAAACTGTACTTTTTGGCTCTCCGCTGCCTGATGGGTTACTTCTGAAAACGACTCCTCCAGGTCGTCCAGGTTACTCGGTCATTCGGATCCGCCAAGTCGGAGTGCGGTGATTGGAAATCAATCGGCCCGACGACGCCGTTCACAAGCTTTAAGAAATCCATAAAGCCCATCCGGATCGCATACCGCAAGAGGAGTCTTTCAGGTCGAGCTGCCGCGATTTCCTGTAGGTTTCCTATGCCTGGGCAATGGCGGCATTAATGGCCGAAAGCCTACCGATCCATAGGACACAGGATGGCGCACTCCCTTCAGGCTTTGTTGCTCAATCACCCTGTCTAAGTGCTTGCCCTGCAATTGCCCACACCTGAGAGTCTTCCTGAGACATGGCTAAGATTCACTTAAATTAATAAATAAATAGGAAAATAATCAACACTATGCTAAGCTGCTAGCACTCCCCAATAATAAACATTACTAAATAAATAACACCTAGAAAAAGAACAATCCTACCGATATATCTTAATATTTAATAAATCCAAGAACTCTGCAAAAACACAAATCTAAACCTATCTAACCAACCTAGAAATTAAATAATAACAAAAAAAACAAAACAATGTAGCAATTACTAACCTAGATATAAATAACACAAAAAAAAAAAACCCAGGAAACACCAACTATCTAATAAACCTAATAAATAACAAAATTTTTTATAAATAACCGACCAAAAAAATACCACACTAAAAGATTACCCCTTATAAATAACCAAAAAAATATCTAGAAAAACTTCCCCAATAACAAATCTAAACTAAATAAATAATAAAAACCCTATACCAGAAAATTACCAACCCTATCAGTAAATAACAAAATGTTTAGTAAATAATAAAACCACAATCTTAATACTCAACTCAACTCAAAAATTCGAACAAAAATACATGATCCACTAGCTAATAAAAATTCGCAATATTTTCCAAACAACACCATTTAACATTCAGGGGAGAGAAGGATTGCCAAGCCGGACCGAACCGTTGCTCTATCCCCGTTGTTTATCACCAACACTTCCGCAGATGACCTACACTAACAAGTTCACTAGCGAGGACATATAAAGAACAATCAGGACAAACTGCTAGAACACATCAACTGGTCCAATCATCAGCATGGACTGACGACCACCAGACGAGGGCTCTAAACATCTATTCCAGATCGTCAATCCTCTCCATTTTGTTTCCGATTGTCTATCCGAATGCTCTCAGCCATCGAGTGCATCGCATAGCGAGTTACGTTCACTCCCATGGGTCCTCTCCCCATCCGACCCAGGCTAAATCGGACACACCAAGATGGACAAAAATGAGATTAACTACTTCTTTGGCCTGAACGTGAACAAGTAAATATTTAACCCACAAAAAAATTTAATAAATTACCTAAACTAATATCACATATGTATTTTTTATCACAGATCCTTATCACAGTTAATATCAGGAAAAGTGGTCGCGCGAATCATGGGCATTTTACTCTTGCCACATGATGACTTCGATCCACCCTCGTAAACCGGATGTGTGATACATATATGCCTGCGACATCTTCTCCTTGTGTTCCTCGCCACTGTACCACCAGGCAAAGTGTTTGGTGCTAGCCATATGAACTTACGTCTTGTCCAGTGACTCCACCAATACACCCTCGTGACGAAAACGCTAACAGGAAAATCTGTCACCATCTCGGGAAGCAATTAGCTCGCAATCATCTGCAGCTAAGTCTCCCATTGATGTTTTATCCCTCCCACTCTAATATTGACGAATCTCCGCCAGGTCCAAACACATCCCTGCGCAATTGTAGGCCAGCCTTTGGGCTCCCTACAAGCCACCCAGTTCTGCTCTGGCCCAGCCAGAAGAAACTCCAGCGGGTCTTCTCTTTATAGTTTTATTTATTTTTTCGAACGGTCTGTGTTAGCGCCTTAAACGGTCGCTACGCTTTATCGATTTTAAATTGGGCGCCATATGTTGTTATGCTGCTTTCGGGCTGACACCGGCTAGCTTTGGCATCTCTCTGGGCCGGGGTCTTGACCCTAGCCCGCAGCGCGTACATCACTACAAAAAATAACCTTCACTAACACAAAACAGCAAAACAACAAAAATTCAAACAAAGTTCCCTAACGAATAAACAGCGCCATCTGACCAGCAAACGTGGTGACCCGGTTTGGCGGTGGTTTTACCGGCAACGCTCCCACCCCTCCTGCAGCATTTTCAAAAAATTTTAACGCTGCCCTAACATAAGAGCTCCGGCGATCTCTGTTTACTCCAGGCTTTCAAACACTCCTTCTCCCCACCAAAATCACTTACAACAACATTTTTCTCACAACATTATATATATTTTAATCATGTATATAAATATATATAGAAGCTGATCAATTCACACATTTGAATATTAAACCTAATTTTACTTTAATTTCTCCCATTCTCTTAAACCGTTTGGCCCAACAATCCCTTCCTATTGCCAATTTTCTTCGCTATCTCCGAAACTTTACTCAGCTATTCTAACCCTATCCTAAAGAGCTCCAATGGGACAGGTCAAAACGCTTATTTATATCTATGGAAATATATGGTCCAGGAGAAAGGATTGATCAGTGCTCGTACAGCCCTTTACAAGACACTCTGGGAACCAATAGCATATACATACTTAAATATGGGAATTTAAATATAGTTGTGACTGGGAAAATAGATATAATTCTTCAGTTTTTTTTTATCCTAGATGTAGCATTAATGTAGGAGTCAAATATGGAATATTGGTTAATTTTAAATATGTAAATATGCAAGTAGGTATGTAAATGTCTGCATAGGTGTCTGATTGTTAATTCTTAATGTTGGTAAATATTGGTTATTTTTATTTTATATAAGAAATATGTCGGTATATGTTATAGAGCCGGAAGGTCTACCATACAGAGTTGCATGTATGGACGCAGGGGAGAATATAAATATATATTTACAGGGCTTTTCTTTACATGCAGGTATACAAATGTGTCTTCACGTGCATCGTTTGTTACATGTCCTTTATATATATATGTCCTTTATATTATATAACGACTGGACGAGTCGAAATTTTTGGCAGTAGGGCTTTCACTCGCCATTGCATCCCCTTTTACTTTTGTCACTTTCTCGGAACGGACTTACTTTGAGATGGCCAAGGGCGGACGTGGTGAAGATTGGTCTTCAGGACTTGGTGGTTTAGCATGAAACGCAATTTGGACTCTTGGACC